>JAPWLS010001369.1:0-44077 GCA_028551675.1 Tineola bisselliella
ATTGTAAATAACTTTTGTAAAACGCTAAATGGAAGTTCGTTTGAAAACTGTTTTTCATATTTCCGCCATTTTGTTTTTTATCGGTCGACAGCCCGAGAAGCAGATTGGTGCAATCGGTTGGCTTTTTCCTCGTTATTTGCTCTGACAAATTGAGTTATGTTTTTGCATGTTTTATTTTATGCCAAGTAAAAATGTACCTGCTAATACTAACATTATATTGTACAGGCTATGATTGGCGAGTTTCCTGTGATTACTTCTCGTCATATATCTTTCTGAAATCACAGTACATTCTGACTATGTGCAAGAGTCATCCCTACTAATATTATAAATGTGAATGTGAGTTTGTTTGTTACGTTTTCACGCAACAACTGCTTAACCGATCATCATGAAACTTTGTACACATATTTTTGGAGGTACTACAAGTAACATAGGTGCTTTTTATTTTAAAAAATAATATTTTTTTAAATATAGTTTCCAATTGACAATAGTTGTAGCCTTTGCCTATTTTTAATAAATATTGTACGAGGAATGTGGGCAACACTGCTTCTACGAATACATTTTTTGAAGCCTTTGCCTATTTTTAATAAATATTGTATGAGGAATGTGGGCAACACTGCTTCCAGATGGAGGCTGTCAAGCCGTGCCGTGCCGAGCTTGCCATCTGATCAATCGTCTTGTGTGCATTTTAACATATTATACATCTTCTTTGCAACCGAGTGTTTTACTCTGAAATCTTCATCGCTCGTGTCATCGAATACACAATCTTGTTACAAGTGGCTGCCCAACTAGGGGGCACGAGCAAGATTTGGTTGCCACGCGACAATTATGCCGCCAAAGAAGAGGACTGATGCCGCCGCGTCGGAATCTGAAGATGATTCCTACGCTACTGCTGGTGCGAATCCGGTGTTGCAGATGACGCAAGACCAGTTGCTGCAATTGTTGTCGTCGTTGCAAGGATTGCAAGGAGCACAGCAACGGATGCCCACGTGTGCGGGTAATTTCGCCGCGTGCACACATAGATTTGCGGGAACGTCGCAGTCCGAGGATGTCGTCGAGGGCTTTATTGACGCAGTAGGCACGTATAAAGACTGTCTTGACATAAACGAGCAGAATGCCTTGAGAGGTCTAAGCATGTTGCTGACGGATCAGGCTGCCGTTTGGTGGCAAGGCGTTAGGCCTTCGACGTCATCATGGTCTGCTGCAATGGAGGGTCTCCGTGACGCTTTTGGAAAGCGTAAACCTCCATTTGCGATCTATCAGGATCTGTTCAAGCTACAACAGGGTGCTACCAACACCGATATGTTTGTCGCTCAGTGTCGGTGTTTGCTGGCGAAGATCCCCGACGTGTTGACCGAAAAGGTGCAGCTGGATATGGTCTATGGTTTGTTGGATCGTCGGATACGGAAAAGGATTCCCAGGAACAGTGTCAGCTCCTTCCAAGAGCTCCTTCATAGTGCGAGGGCACTCGAAGATTCACTTAATGTATCTAATAGTGTTAAGTTAAGTATTGTAAAGTCAAATGTTACACACAAACCCACTCCAATTAAATCTGAATGTAAAACCTATGTACCCTCTTTGAGTAGTGAAAAAAGTAAGCGGACAAGTAAGAACTATTGTGTTTATTGCAAAGCATATGGCCATAATCGGGATAGTTGTTCAAAGTTAAGTAAAAAGAATCGTCCCTCTAATGATAATTCTGCAATTGAATCCCCCTCTTCTAAAGTGAATGATTCTATTGCCTGCTATGGTTGTGGTGCTCCCGGGGTTATCCGGTCAAATTGCAGTAAGTGCAGCGAGAGAGCTAGTTTTTATTCCATCGATGATCATAATGCACAAACGCGTCCTGTACTTTTTATATCAATTGATGGTGTTTATGGTCGCGCTTTAGTGGACACTGCTGCCAAGAGGAGTATCGCTGGCCATTCATTGTACAATGTACTTAAACGGTTACATTATAAGTTTACAAAGTTGCCTATGAATATTAAGCTAGCGGACGGTAGTGTTAACATGGTGGATTGTTTGTCAGTTAGTGTAAATGTGACACTTGCGGGTTACACTGTCAATACTGATTTCATTGTTTTTCCTGGAGACAACAAAAATGAGACATTGTTAGGTATAGATTTCATTAAACAAGTAGGTCTGTCGCTAGATTTTAAAAATAACTTGTGGATGATTTCAGATAGACCCAATGTGACTTATCCGATGGAATTTGAGCATGACATAAGCATTTCTTGTATGGGTGTGCAAGAGTTGAGACCGGAAAAGGTCAAGCATGTTAGACACATTCTTTCAGAGAAAGGAATCGAGCCATTTGACAGCTTTCTCTAGTGTTACCAGATGACAAAAATAAAATTTAATAATAATGTTGTAACTTAAATTTTTTTTTATATATATATTTTTAATTATTATTATTATAAACATATCAGCCCCATCGTGCCTTACCTAAATCTACAAAACTTAAAATTAAAGGAGAGGTAGCCGCTGATGAACCATCTTACAGAAATCCCAACACACAGTATACTTAAAAAATATATATATATTTTAATAGAAAAATATAATGAAGTTATATCGCCTTTTTTCAACTCTACATAATTACTATGTATTGCAATACGAGTTACTTGTGGTCTTCTCGTCATACGTCGTTCCGAAGTCACTGTGCCTACCTGTCTATGTTAATAAACGATTTTCAATAGAGGCACATTTTCGTAGGTTATAAACCGGATGCTAACAGCCCGGTGTAGGAACACAAGGTACGTCTGCTTTGTGTTAGATCCACGTGGACAAAACAACAGTCTCACAATTGTGATATAAAGTTATTTCTGTCACGTTTATGATCTAACTGCGCTAAAAACACTAGACGGAGACATCGTGCATTACACGTAAAATAATATTTTTAGTATTTATGAATGAAAATATAGTAAAGAAACGCATACCCTGAACCTAAGTTGGGATGCCTTACACTAAGGATCTGTGGGCTTATCACGAATTTTAGCCTGGCTTTCGAACCGAGTTCGCTTCAAGCGATTCGTATGGAAATTTGAGCAGCGCCACCGCGTGCGGATTTGGAACTACAATATTTTAGATACTTTTTGTTAATTTTTGAACGTCTCGATCTTTCGTTCATTTGATAGATTGCTGGTGCTCGTTAGTCGTTAGTAAAAATTCATGATCCCGATTGCTAACGGATCCGTTTTACTTGTGGCAGCTCGATTCGAAAGCCAGACTAAATTCGTGATAAGCCCACTGTAATCCTACCCAAAACGAACATGTATATGTTTCTGATATGATATATGTTCCTTTACACAGATATTTAAACTTACTAGTGTTAAATTACACATTGATTTTCTTTGAATATTTTATTAACAACTAGCTTTTACCCGCGGCTTCGCTCGCATTTAAGTCATTAAATAAGTATCATCTTAATTTTAATATCATTTTAATAGAAATGAATCAATATGATAATTATATTTTCTTGCTTGGTTGGGATTATCAATTTTTAAAAATTACTACATACAATGATGTTTCAAAAACTTTAAAAAAAATTTTAAATAAAAATTATCCTATGTTACTTCTAGTACCTCCAAAAATATATGTACAAAGTTTCATGATGATCGGTTAAGTAGTTGTTTCGTGAAAACGTAACAAACAAACTCACATTCACATTTATAATATTAGTAGGGATGTACACACCACCAAATATTATCACTAGTGATGGGCATATATTACAAATAGCACAATTGTTTAATAATTTCTTTATTAGCTAATAATTATCAAGTAAAATGAATTGTTTATGACAATTTTAGTACAATAAGTTACGCGTTATGACCGGAATATTGTTTATTAATAATAAGACATAATGTCGTGAGTGTTCACAGTAAATTGCATCATGGAAGATTGCCAAAAATATGCTAACAATGCGCCTATCAAATAAGTCACGAGGTTTTTTCTGGAACGTTCCAATTTTCTGAATAACATTGTCAAACGGTTCAGTGAACTACAACTAATTTGCATCGTATTGTAGGGCTACTCAGGTGCACAAACTTCAGACGAAAATACGGGCGATTCCTACTCAGGAACACTTGCGGGCTCGTCATTCACGTTTGACAAGACTTTATACGAGCCTTTATGTCGAAATTCACGTAAACTACAGAGTCACCAATGGCCGTATCATGAAACTTCGGATATGCCTGAGCAACCCCCCAAATTATACTAAATGTAACGTAAAGAGTATACAATAGAAGCGACTGTTTTTTGCACATATTGTGATTTGCCGTAAACACGACTAGAAGTAATATTGCAGTTATTTTGATATCAGAAAATTGGGCAATAACATCATTTATATTTATTATATTATTATTAATATAATATTAACATTCTATTTTAGCCAGAAGTAACAGTATATAAAAGATTAAGAGGTTTAGTACTAAGATCTCAATTAATAGTGTTATTACAAAACAAAATGTACAATGAGAATCCCAACATTAGCTGATCAACAGAACAGTGGGCTTATCACGAATTTAGTCTAACTTTCGAATCGAGCTGTCACAAGTAAAACGGATCCGTTAGCAATCGGGATCATGAATTTTTTAACTTACGACTGACGAGCACCAGCAATCTATCAAATGAACGAAAGATCGAGACGTTCGAAAATTAACAAAAAGTATCTAAAATATTGTAGTTCCAAATCCGCACGCGGTGGCGCTGCTCAAATTTACATACAAATCGCTTGAAGCGAACTCGGTTCGAAAGTCAGACTAAAATTCGTGATAAGTCCACAGAATATCGGTGATATCCCAGTATAGATCAAGTAAGTGTCATTTATATAAAAACAATTTCATACTATTATTTAAAATATTTTAAGATATTTATGATTATTAAATATATGGTTTTTCTTTAAATCAGCTTTCTGAATATTTCATAATTATAAACTAAAGCGTACACCTCTATACTTGACTGTTGATTAAAAATAAAAATTAGAGTCACATAGCAACCGCAAACAGACGTAAGATCACGTGAATTCGAAAGTTTTTCGTGAGAATTCCTCGTAGGCAAAGCGGTCGGTCGAACACCCGTTGTACATAAAACATAGTGTATAAATAGTTGGGATCTCTGCCATCTTAATTAGGATTCTATGAAAACACAGCAATTTATAAAATTACATCAGCTCTCAACAATTCGCTGCGAAAACTACTTTTTAATTTCACTTTTTAGTTCGTTGCTTTCTTAATTGGGATAAACAGGGATTTGTGATCCAAAGGTGCGTATTATATATACATAATAATATATATTAGGTTACTTTTTGTCAACTTCATAAAGCCGGCATAGTGGAAGCGACTGCTCTCACTACAGATATTTTTCTATTAAATTACCACACAACTACTTTTTATTTATACATAAATCATAACCATATTTATTAGGGGCTATCCATATTTACAATTTTACACCTAAAAATTATTAAATTTCTTTTCCATTTAACACTAAAACTACTAACTGGTGAATATGACCGGTTTCAAAAATTCTTCACAAGACTTTTATATACAACCCTACTCGTTATTTTTTGTAAACGATTCTATTATTTACAATTCTACAATCAATTTATTGACTTATATTTAATACTTTGCACGCACAAGTCATCCGGTCATTTTGACCGGTTGGTAAAAATAGGTCATATTGACCGGCTCGTAGTTCTAGTGTTAAGTTATTTTTTAAATAAAACCAAACTTCAAATCAAACATAGGTAGTGAAAGTAACAAAATAATCTTTTAATACTTCGATATATTATATTTTGAAATGTCACGAAATGTAGGACTGCTTCCTTGTCACAGAATGTCACACTTCGTTGTTTCCCTCACCTCCTCTTAATTTATCAATGCCCCCTTAATAGTTTAGCAGTTAGTAATCGACTATGGACTAGATTTAAAATATATTTTAATAGAATAATAATGTTTGGTTTTTAGATAAACTTAAGTGTAATAACAGTGTAGATTAAAATATAATTATCACAATGCATTGTGGCAATCAAAAGATCAGAAGAAACAAGAAAGATGACACTGACAGACTAAACGTCAAAACCTCAAATCTTCTTAAGCCGCGTCTCCTGCTCCTGTTTCTTCCAAACATTAGACAAAAACATTGAAACATTGGGGCGTGGCCGTACACATTTTTGTATTCATACACAATGTTTTTTGTTTTCCGTGGTCGACGGAAAGCAAAAACATTGTGTACGGCCACGCCCCAATGTTTCAATGTTTTTGTGTAATGTTTGGAAAAAACAGGAGCAGGAGACTCGGCTTTAAATGAGTATTTTCGGATTGTAGAATCGACAGGTTAATATTGATTTTTTTGTGAATATTTAGATAAACTTATATAAAATAACACTGAGAATTAAAAAGAATTTTAAAAACATAATTATCACAATGCAAGAAGACACGGAAGAAAAACAAAAGAAAGAAATGACATATGAAATGTCAAAATTCTAAAATCTTCATAATTTGTATTGACAACGACCACAAATATATCACGTGATATTTATGTTCTGGTGGTAATAATTATCGACGTTGTAAGTCACCTCGCATTGGTAGTAGCGTGTTGCTATATTAATCTATACGTGTAGTTCTAAGAAGACATCATTTAGTGCGTCCATTTAAACATTTGCATGTGATTAATTGGCGCATTAATGCAATTATGAATTGTAATAAACATCATAGGTGTTACGGAAGTTAATTCTCTCTCAATTTCAATTTAGGCCATTCTAAATGCTAATATATATTTTTTTAATTTGGGGCTTTTATCTGACAAGACATATCAGCCCCATCGTGCCTTACCTAAATCTACAAAACTTAAAATTAAAAGAGAAGTAACCGATGATGAACTATCTTGCAGAAATCCCAACGGTTCAGCCAGAATGGTCTGCGCTAAACCAACATCCAGCCCGCTGACTCTGTGCGCCTTATCAGCGCTTCCCTCTCCTTCTGACTTCGCAAACACTCCGTTAACAAATGCTGTCCACTTTCTTCATTAGAAACGCAAATTTTGCAGATGGGCAATGCCCCGACTGAACCTAAATATTGTTTTCAAATAAGAACTGTTAAAATTGGTGAACCATGGAAAAGGAGGAGGCTAAATATTACTAGAGAATATAGTTTTTTTTTTAAATACAAGAGTAAGATGTTTTCTTCTCTAAAAGGACAGAGTGCAATAGGATAGAGGACGCACACCATTTGTTGGAGGAGTGTGTTCGGAATGAGCCTGAACGAGTTAGAATAATTAAAAGAATCAATCTTAGTAGAGATGTGGGTATGCTCATCCCTTTGTTAGCGAGTCCTGGACCCGTAGAAGCCATGGGCTCAGGGTGGGGCAGCAATCTAAAATAATATGTAACTAACAAACTATACCCCCAGTCTTACCCCGGTTAATTTTTTTTTGTGTCGTCTCTATAATCAGTCTATAATATATAATAATTAATTATAATTCCTTAATGCAAATTCTCAAATGTGAAGGTAGTTATTAATTAGTTTTTTGACCTAATATTTAACACTTTGTCACACATGCGACATCCGCCTGTCACGTTGAAGATGAAAAAGCGCTGAAACATTAAAAATGGCTGATCTAAATATCATTTGTCAACTATGACACACTAGCATAGACACAAACACGTGTGATATTCTCAAGGAATACGAAAAAAGTGAACTTGTTTGCATATTGAAAGAATATATGTAAGTTACAAAAATATTTAACTCAATAATATTATTAGGATCATATTTCAATTTATTTTTTGTATATGGGACTGTTACGAACTATTTTTATTCATGTTTTTTACTTTTTATAAAGACTGTAATTGTCACATTTTGATATCTGTTCTGTTACTTCAACGAAGAATAAAAGCACGTATTGGTATCAATATGTGATGTGTGCGGGAAAGAGCCGGTATCGTGGCTCTATTTGGTTTGTTTTTCAGTTAAAAAACACTTTTTCGTTTTTTGTTTTTTTAATTGAAATCAAAAAGCAGTCAAAATGACTTCTCCGGGCAATCTAGTGTTAAAGAAATAATTGAAAATAATAAATGAATGTCGATAATAACTTTTAAACAATCAAATTTACAAAGTGTGTATGAATCAAGTATTTGGTCTATAAAAATAATGTACTAGACTACTTATTAGAAACCTAAAAATGCCATTAGAACCTAAGTTGCAATATATCAAATGTTTAAAGACTATGGTTAGTAAACCGTAAATATCAGTGTAGCATGAACACGCCGCCACATTTACAAGCCAAACGAGATGATTTATTGTTTATTGCTTAGAACTCATCTAGATCTAAATATATACATGTGTCTAAGCACACTGTAGGTAGGTGACTAAACTTCATAGTCAGTGGTAGGTATATAGTGTAGGCCAGTGGTTCTCAAACTTTTTTGGCGAAGGAAAAAGCCCTAATATAATAAAAAAAACTGATTTATATGTATTTATTAATAATCATGTTACAATATAATATTACTGCTTTTAAATTGAATGTTAATGTTTAGATGTAACCGTGTAATCTCCTTTTGGTAGGTATTTTTTACAGTATTTTCGCTCTAGGACTCCGTGGAGCATACTTTGAGAATGGCTGGTGTAGGCCATGTCTACCTAACCATAGAACGGAGTAATCTATTCATAATTTGAAAATTCAGTTTTTTTTGTTAATTATTTTTTGTACAGGCTATGGTTGGCGAGTTTCTTGTGGTCTTCTTTTCGTATTTCCGAAGCCATTATAGAACCTGAGTTTTATATAAACTTGATATAGAATTTTCATTGCAATAAATTAACATATAATATTTTAATCGATTTTCTAAATAAATATAGATAAATAATCTTTATTTCACATAGGTTCTTCTGGTTCTTTGCGTATAGTCAGAATCTACGAGATTTTGGAAAGGCATATGACGAGAAGAAATCACGAAAAACTCACCAATCAGTCTGTAATATAAAGTAAGATTGAAAAAAAAACAAATGCTTCCGGAGATTTTTGTTAATTTAATTAATCTTGTATTAACGTACTAGACTTCTCTGCTACTCAAAATTCTAGAGAAATAATAGAAGGTTATTAAGTTAGCTGTTTATAGTAAAGAAAATTTCAAATAAATAAACAAATTGCGTGAATCTTTTTCCATTCATAACTTCTTTTCCTTTAAATATTAATCGAAATGGCTATTTTAATGATAAATGCCCAATATTACGTTAAATTCTTATAATGCCGTAAAATTATAGTTTTTTTAAATAAAATTTATAATATAATTTAAATAAAAACTTTATTTTATTAACAACATAAAATATGTAATGTTTGGATGCGTTCAGTCAATTTTGCCGCCAAAAACCTTGTCCCGGTTTCACGAAAACACTAATTACGAGGTCATCACACCAGACTAGTTCACTAAATAGTTCACAGAGATTTTAATCAAACTAATATTTAGGTCGCCCGGGAAAAGCTCTCTTAGTTCCTACCACTACCACTACTACTCGTACTTCTCCACTACCACTTCTTCACTACCACTCGTAGTTCTAAAAAGCTAAAAAGTCAATGGGACGAGGTTATACGGTATGTATACGAAATGTAAAATACGCATTTAATTGTACAGTTAACTTGTGTTACATTATGTTTTATTTAAGGTTTTTTTTTAATATCTACGGATGCATAAAACTATTCCTATACTAAAAGCACTAAACATTAAATTAAACTGGCCAATCTAACCAAATGGTTTAAACATGTCAATCTGTTTATTTTCCCGGTTTCCGTTACAACTTATGTTTTAAACATAATTTAACTACAGGATGAAAATAACTCGCTTTAGCTAAATAGTTAATTTACGAGAAATGTACGCATTTTGTAAAATAATAGTTTGTGTATGTGAAAAACTATATGGGAATAAATAGCGTAATTTTTACTTTTAGACCAAATTCAATAAATCTAATTTAATTCGCGAGGAAAAATAAAATATAAAAAATACAATAAACTCACTTTCAACTTTGGATGAAATTAAAGTTGTTGCCTTGTTGCCTCAAATAAGGCGCGAACAATCAAATTTCGAACACAACACTTTATAGGCATAGATTTTTCCTTTTCATTCGGGACTCAGTGAACGCGAGAGAGGAGCTGTGTGGACTAAAGATTGGCCACACGTTTTCATATAAAATTTAGGTGGCACAGACGGAAATGACCGATGTATTTTAGAATCAACTAGAAGGCAGTGATTAATATTTAGCAATAGAAACTATTTTACGGTGCCTAGAACTCAAGAATAAAGTGACATGTACAAATTAAAATGTCCTTTAAATTGAAATATAATTTTGTTATAAAAAAATAGGTTACAAAAAGAAGTATTTTTATTGGATCAAGATTTCGTATCATTTCTAGGTTAATACTGATACGTATACAAATATATAAAAAATTAAACAATTTTTATAAAAATGCAATGAGGTTTTATAATTAATTCGGTTATAAAAGTTTTCAAACTTCCCAATTCTTGCTGTATTGCCATCTATCGGTAAATAAAGGAAACTTCATTCATTTGGTATTTTCTTGTTGAAATTGTTTATTAGTAATTATGTACGGAATTTCATAATAAGCACATATTTAATTAAGTTAAATAAGCAATTTTATAATGATTAGTATGTCATATTTATTATTTCAAATGAACGCGTCAACTAAACAACAATGTTATATCTTGCTTCAGTGAACGCGGTTTCTTTTTTTTTCGTTGGTCGCTTGTTGCTGTCTCTTATTTACAAGTTTGTAAACTTTTTGAAACTATCCTTTTACAAGTAATAAACATTCCAATGCCTATTTGATGAACAAGAGATCGTTGAAATTTAGAAATCTACAGCGCTATTAGTGCTAATTTGCTACATAACGCGTTAATTGTGTTAGAAAAGTCGACCGATTCCCTACATATGAATAATCATAAACAGCTGTAGTAAAAGTGGAAATGAGCGTATTTGTGGCTTTTACTTTTCGAAATGTTACAAAAATTTCATTTCTTAATGTAAGGAGGTGTAACGCAAGTGTGTGTTGTGTGTAAATAACTTTATTTTATACGTGTTTCTTTATTTACCGTTATTAAATTGTGGTCGTGGGAATTCGTTATCGTTCCGGTATTGAAAAAGATCGTTACGATGCACCTGCGTTGATAGTTGCATGTCGAGATTGTTATGAAAGAAATAGATAATATTAAGTGCAAGTTTTATAAATATGCGTTAGTTTTGTGTGGTTAAGCAGGTAGAGAAAAAAGGACAAGTTTTAAGAGTCATCAAGAAGTGAGTCATTGTGACTCTAAAGATTTTTTTGTTTATATTGAATTCTTTAGGGATGAGTAAGGAGATGGTGCAACGACATTTTAAATCTTTATGAGTTATTAATTGAAGATTAATGGCTCAAAACATGGAGTCTGATAGGCTATCTTCAGCTGGGCTTTCCACACATAGCTCTGGGACTGCAGGGACAGTTAGTGGGTCTGTGGTTGGTGTAAGGCTTGGAGAAAGTGGACTAAAGAGAGATGTTGAAGATGATTATAGTTTGGGACCATTACCTCCAATGTGGGAAAAAACATTCACACCAACTGGTGAAGTTTATTTTATTGAGTGAGTAGTTCCTTTTTATTATACAATATTTTTTCATAATATAAAGCTATATATATAATTCTGTGGGCTTATCACGAATTTAGTCTGGCTTTCGAATCGAGCTGTCACAAGTAAAACGGATCCGTTAGCAATCGGGATCATGAATTTTTACTAACGAGCACCAACAATCTATCAAATGAACGAAAGATCGAGACGTTCGAAAATTAACAAAAAGTATCTAATAGCAATCGGGATCATGAATTTTTACTAACGAGCACCAACAATCTATCAAATGAACGAAAGATCGAGACGTTCGAAAATTAACAAAAGGTATCTTGTAGTTCCAAATCCGCACGCGGTGGCGCTGCTCAAATTTCCATACAAATCACTTGAAGCGAACTTGGTTCGAAAGCCAGACTAAATTCGTGATAAGCCCACTGATCTTGTAATGGCTGGCCATAATCCCTAAAATATTTTACTTTATAATAAAGATTACTCAAATTCATTTACTGTGGAAGCTATACGTCTGGAATGATTTGCCTTTATCTATTAAATCTGCACCATCTCTTCCTATCTTTAAACTTCACGATACATCACTATACCTCTCCTTCTAAATAATATTTGTATTATATATACCTATTAAAATAATGAAATATTATTGATATATATATGTATGTGTATGTTCATTATATATTTAGTTTACTTATATTTATGTATTTTATTTATCTAAATTGCATTGCCCAATACTATTACTGCTTCTTCTATGACAATTGGTTATCTAGAAGAAATTACTTTTAGTGATAAGATCGCCAATTGCTCTAAATCTGTTTCCTATGAATTAATTTGTGTCAGCATTGTTATTATTATGTTTTAAAGCAATAAAGTATTTATTATTATAAAGAAAAGTATTCCTATTTCAAATTATCTGTTGTTGTTTTTTGTTTGCAAAATTATTAAGAACTTGTTTTTTGTTGTAGCCACAACACAGGCACATCTCATTGGTTGGATCCTCGGTTAGCTCGTGTCCGGAAGCACTCACTCGGGGAATGCGGTGAAGATGAGCTGCCTTATGGTTGGGAGAGAGTGACTGATGAGCGTTATGGTTCTTATTATGTTGATCATATTAATAGAAGAACACAGTATGAAAACCCTGTTCTGCAAGCTCGGAGATTACGAGGTAACTTCTTTAATTCACTTTAGTAATTGAGCTTTTACTCATCAAAATAAATACAAATATAAATAATTACAATCAATTTGATTTAGCTGCTGTATAACTGGCATTGTCCAATTACATACTAATGTCGTAATAATAAATAATAAATCTACTATGATGTACAATAATAACTGCTGTATAGGGGCCACCCAATTATATACCTATGGGTAAATATGATTTTTGAAGTATGCATTTTATGATTTTCTTAAACTGACAAAGAGGATTCTACTACTCTCGAAAGAAGTTAGTCTTTCGTATGATATGTTCTCAGGAATATCCTCAATTTACAGCAGACAAAAGTGATATGTCAAACGGCGTGCCATCAAATGGTTCCATAGCAACAGGGGAACTCAGAGGTGATAGATTTACCATCACATTAACTAAAGGAACACAGGTAACTGTTAATAATTGTACTTAGTAAAAATACATATAACCGGGACCTGTAAACGTATTACTAATAACATATAAATAGCTTTACATCTCTCAATGGTTTCTAAGATTGTCAATACAACCACGAAGAATCTACACAAACAAACTATGCACAATAACAATTTCAAATCGTTCTGTTGTAAAATTGGGATTTTGTAGAACTGACTACATGAGCATAGCCAGCCATGGGCTCAGGGTGGGGCGGCAGTCTAAAATAATATCTAACTAGCAAATACCCGCGGCCTTACCCCGGTTAATTTTTTCATAAAAAAAAGGTTACACCCGCACCCTATTACACTCTGTATCTGGATGTATAATTATAATTATCCAAAACAGATAATTATTTAGGTATAATTAGGTATCTTACAGGTCAGAGCCAGGCAAATGCCCCACCCTGACCCATCCTGGCTATGCCCATGACTGACTATGCAAATACGATCCAGCAATAAGATCTATTACTGGTGCAAATTGGTAGTAACACTCATGAAGTGATTTGACTCAGTTGTGTTTCGGGATCAGCTTGAAAGTAGGCAGATATGAAAACAAGAGATAATTCCCTGCCTTAACCCAAGTGTCCACTCGTGGGTTGAACTCTAGCTTAACATTAGCTGGGATGTGGTCATGTACCAGGGGGGCTACTCAGGCATGTCCGAAGTCTCGTGATACGGCTGTCACTTCTATAGTTTATGTGAATTTTGACACATAAGCCTGTAAAAAGTCCTGTCAAATGTCTATAAAATAAGCATTGTGTGGCCTATCTGTCGTGACGTCACTGTCAAATCTGTAATTTCGTGAATCATTACGTAAGTGTTCCTGAGTAGTCGTCCGAAGTACGCCTGAGTTGCCCCCCAGGCTACTATAAAGAAATGATTAGTCCAGTCTGTTTTTTTCGGGGTAGTATTTTCAAGTGTAAAGCTGTCTAGTCATGTTTTAAAAAACGAAAGGAGTCTGTCCTGTTAAAGCCGGCTTGTCTCATTAAATAGAGATGCTTGCTGTCTGCAGCTAGACAGGTTTCTTATAAGTCTGATTTTAATTTAGGGTCTAGGCTTCACGATGATAAGTGCTGATGTGGAAGGGATGCCGGAGACAGAAGGATACTTGCAGATTAGGAGTATTGTGCCTCATAGTCCCGCATGGGTTGATGGTAAGCGAAACAACTTGTTAATTTTTTATTATTATTGGTAAAAAGAATTGTACTTACGTATTTTTATATTTGTAGGAGCTCTACGACCTGGAGACGTGTTGGCAGGAGTGGGTAACCGTGGTGTGAGAGGCCTTACTCACGCTCAGGTTGCACTTATGTTTCAGTCCATTGCGCCTGGCACACAAGTACCACTGCATCTTGTTAGAGGTATGTATGCAACTGACCCAGGGGCATTTTGGAACCAAATTGAACCCAGCAAGCTTTGCTACTATAAATTAGTGATTGATCTGTTACATTTCCAGGTTATCCTTTAGCGTTTGACTCTGAGGATCCGAACACTCGTGTTTTGAGTACATTGGCAGTTGACGCGGCTCCTGCTCCAGCAGATGCGGTTGCAATGCAACAGTTAACACAAGCTTTGAGGACTAGGTGACTTATTTAATCCTTGTATTGGAGGGAAAACCCCGTCATAAAGCAGTTACATAAAGCAGTTATAAAATACGTTTTAATGATTTTAGGTTTAACTTAGATTCTCCCAATCATGTTGAAGCAGATCCAGGTCATGATGAGACTGACAACTCTCCTGTTACTCCACACAGCCCTACCCAAAGAAGACTTATGTCCAGGTAATTTTGTTCTTGATGATCTTGAGATGGTTAGATAGAGGCGATAATTTTTACACTAGTCATGTTATTTAGTCTTTTTGGATCAGTTTGGATGTGCGAAGCCAAAGCGACCACACATATCCTGATGATGCCACGTGAAGTGGCGAAACGCGTCGAGACAAGTAATTGAATGTTGATGAAGGTTATTTTCCTTTATCGACCCAATGTAGCGGAAATTATAAGCAAAATAATTTCCTTTAATATGGATTTCCGCAAAGTAACGCCTGAAACAACCAATTATATGTTCTTCTCCCTAAAGCCTGCAGACGTATCTCTGTGGTGGCAGTTGTCTACCAAACTCTTAGCGCTATAAAAAATTGTTACGCACGGTTTCAGATCATTTGACTTAGATGAACTGGGAACGAATAATGAAAACAATAATGTGCCGCCTAGATGTCCGTCAGCTGATCATTTATTGACATTGGCTAGTGGTGAGTTAATTTATATTTTGTATATATTTTAAAAAGAAACCAAGTTTGTTTAGTATGTTTATGGTTATATATAATTGATTCTTAATTTTTTAGATCGTGGTCGTAGTAAAATGAACAGTGAGCCGGGTCGTGAGTTATTGTTGAGTTTGAGAAGGGGTACCGCTGGTTTTGGATTCACTATCGCTGATAGTGTGCACGGGCAGAAGGTTAAAAAGGTATGTCCAAATTGTAATACTCTAATCATTATCCAAACTATTTGTAATGTGTGATATGAAACTTATTAGCGCCATCTAGTGATCGTTGGCGGAGTTGAATCTCAGAAACTCGACTATTGTAGATGTTTTTACCTATAGATAGATCTATGAGAAAATTGTTTGAGTGAAAAGAAAAAAATTGTATTAAAAATATTTTCCAGGTATTAGATAGAAGCAGATGTGCTGGATTAAGAGAAGGTGATCTGCTATTGGAGATCGGTGACAATGATGTCAGACATGCTCCTCATCAACATGTAGTGCAGGTGATATGACTGTTCACGTAATATTGTTGGTTTAACTTCAAATTTATACACTATGGCCCGATTATAAGGGCTGGTATTTCACTTTATATTTGTTTTTAATCCCAAAAGTGGCTAATCTTCGAGTGACATAATTATTACTATCTTTTTGAGTTATATTAACTATCGTCAGCCTCATAACCACCTTTTAATTATGCTATACTATATGCGTGTATACCAAATTTCATTTATTTGCCATAAATATGGTTAGTAATGGAGTTCTAAAGTCCATATTCTGAGATAACTGATAATAACTGTAAATATTTACAACAAATTGCTATCTACTCTTGGAAATGTTTTAGCCTATGCATCCATTCACAAGGCGAAACAATTAACTAAGCAACACCTCCTTACTCTAAATTATGACGAAACTGAGACAGTCCTCCTGTGTCAGATATACGTGTAAATTGTAAATAAAGTATTATTATATTATTAATGTTCAAGCTTAGTTTGATTTGTGATCACCTCATTAATACTTCAAGGCGTTTTATTCCATTTTATGCAGTAAAAATTGTTTACTAATAAATTTAAAAAATCCTTAAACACGGCAGTCATTAGACAGTAATCAAAATAGAATGCTATTATTAGCATATATCAGATATTCAGTTTAAACATTAATTTGCATTTTTTCGTTCTATTATTTATATGAAACTTTAAATGAAATGTTAAAACGATTACTTATAAATTACAATAGGCAGTTGCAAGGATTATTATCATTGGTCAAAAATCACGTCAACAATTTTTCAAGTGTGTGATTGGTCTATTTTGTTTTGTATGCTGAGTGACATTTGGAGTTTTGAACTCTACTCAGTGAATCTATGCTTGAGTATATATAATTTCTAAATATGAGCCTTAGTAGTAATATTTTAATTATCACGTTTTTATTAAAGGTGTATGGCATGCAAATATTTAATTTTCGTATAATGTCAAAAATAAATTTATATAGAGATTCAATTGTAGATGAAATTATAGTTCTTCATGATCAAATTATTGTTTTTTGTAGGTGTTAAAAGAATGTCCGGCTTTATTGGAGACGTCTCTTCGTGTCTGGAGACGCGAGAACAATATCTCGAGAGCGCCGAGAAGTCGATCGGCGACTCGAATGCAACATGCACGTAAGAATTTTTCTTTGTAATTTAAATACATTAAAATTCTATTCGGCTTGGCTTTAGTTGAGGACCCCAAAACTGTACGAATAACGAAAAGGTTAGGTTAGAGTTAGCGGTAGCGGCCGTCCGTTATAAACTTTTCTTTTTTAAAAAAATTGGCACAATTTAGAAAAAAAACAAAATTTATTTTTCACATTTAGTAAATCCTGGGGTCCTCAACTAAAGCGTAACCATAATAAGTCCCATAAAGTCTGAGAATGAAACAAACAGATAATAAAAACGATCTGCTTGAGTTGCATATATGTGTGGCGGTCGATTCTACAAGCCGAAAATACTTATTTAAGAAGATTTGAGGTTTTGACGTTTAGTCTGTCAGTGTCATCTTTCTTGTTTCTTCTTGTCTTTTGATTGCCACAATGCATTGTGATAATTATATATTTTAATCAATTTTAATCAGCAATATTATTTCACACAAGTTTCTCTAAAAGTGGTGACCCAACGACTTTCGAACAACGCAACCAGAAAATAACCTTATTTGTGAAGTTATGAAGCTAACGGCAAATTTTGAGCTCGGTATATGTAGACATTCTAAGAGCCCTCGGTCGTCATCTAATATACAGTGATTACAGGGCGCTTAATGCCGCTACAATGCCTAACAGACAGCTCTCCACAACATGGCCAGTGAAAGGTATCAAAACACATAAGAAGCGGAATCGGCAGTTAAGATCCTGTGCCTTGCAAATTTTCTCATGTATTTATGGATATTGTTGGAC
Source organism: Tineola bisselliella (assembly GCA_028551675.1). Taxonomy (NCBI): domain Eukaryota; kingdom Metazoa; phylum Arthropoda; class Insecta; order Lepidoptera; family Tineidae; genus Tineola; species Tineola bisselliella. The sequence continues at coordinate 17,912 of JAPWLS010001369.1, forward strand.
CTCTTCCACCATCCAGTTATTATACATGTTATTAAATATCATTAATCGCTTCACTGGCTGACCAGAAGACTCTGCCACGGACATGAACCTTCGCTTTCAAACTTAGAGAACATGTTCGTGTACTTAAGTCAGTTAATGCAAAACATCATCAAACTCAAAATGCTACTTTCTTTCAACCAGAACATCAAAACCATCCTTTTGCTCATCAAGACAACATCATGTGTTAAGTATTTTCAAGACAGTAACAACATATCAATGGCCACAGAATACGCTTTTCGGATATATATTCTTCTGAATTTACCGAGAGGGGAGTACTTGTGGCGGTCGATTCTACAAGCCGAAAATACTTATTTAAGAAGATTTGAGGTTTTGACGTTTAGTCTGTCAGTGTCATCTTTCTTGTTTCTTCTTGTCTTTTGATTGCCACAATGCATTGTGATAATTATATATTTTAATCAATTTTAATCAGCAATATTATTTCACATAAATTTCTCTAAATATGTATAGCGACATCTAGTGGCTTATAGCCGAATTAAATAATTGCTAATGATAACACACAGATGGCGCTGAACATAGGATGGATTTTTAGAATTATCCACAACTACTACCATTTAAACTTTTGTATATTTTGAAATATAATATTATTATTAAGCCCATCTATGTATTTAAACAATTTTTTTTACATTTTCACAGCAACAATTCAGAATCAATTAGGTCGTAGTAAAACACCGACGGCTGATCAATTAAGGACACCGGCAGTACATTCGCCTGAACCAATTATTAATAGACTGAATCCAATGAATACTGGTATGGTATTTGTTTTAAAACAAAACTTTAATATACAAAAACAATATTAGTTATTCTCTAGTGCAGACATTCTCAAAGTGTGTTCCGCGGAACCTTAGGGCTAAAATACTGCAAAAAATACCTACCAAAGGGAGATTATAAGGTTACATCTAAATATTACATTGCAATATGATTATTCATAAATACATATAAATCAGTTTTTTATAATTATATTAAGGCTTTTTCCTTCGCCAAAAAAGTTTGAAATCGCTGCTGTAGTGTAACTGGTATAATTCCTGTTAGAAATTGTCAAACAAGGCTTTTCAGGGGAATATAGAAATATAAACATGTGTTTTTATCTTGAAATATTGATTAATTCATATTTATTTTTTTATATACTAAACAAGGTAATACTTATGTTTTGCCTTTTTCTGTTGAATTTAACCCTTAAATGGACGATTTTTGTTTCACGTTTTAAAAAAATATATTTGTGTAATAGACATGTATTACTGTCTAGGAAAAATGAGTAAAAAAATCTAGACATGAATTTACTATACTTTTTTTTTGCAATAATGTGAGTGTTGTTTAAAAACAACATTGTCCATTTAAGGGTTAAAATAATATCGGAGTGAAAAAGACAAAACATAGTTCACTATAATAAGACTAGATGCATCATTTCGGGGAAATCATTCAAAACTAATACTATACTAATATTTTTTAATTTTACAAAAACAAGCTTATTTGGCTAGTAAACACCTACCTTTTTGGTGAATTAAAAAAAAACAAAAATTTAAAACTTTGTTACAAAAACAAAAAATAGCCATTTTCGATGATTTTTTAAAATAACTCGAAAAGTTATGCACAGATTTAAACTTAACAAAAACGGATCGATGCGTTTTTTTAATACCTACAACTTTCTCATTTAACTTTTATGATCGAAGACATTGTTTTTTTTTTATTTAAAAAAAAACGTTTTTCGAACTTTGCTCCACACAGACACTCATATTTTTATTTTTTTCCTATACGGCTGAATTTTTTTTGGCCGAGTTAGAATTTTTTCCACTTTTTTGTTCATTGATTGGAGGACTAAATAGTAAGCGTGCTAGTTTATTACTGAGAGGCCTCGAGTTCATTTCCCGGTTGAAATAAATATTTATTCGTCATATATATTCTTATTATCTGCAGAAGATTACCAAACGCCTTTATTATTAGAAGAAACCTTTACAGAAGCAACTTATGCTGTACCAGAACACAAACGGGAATCTATAATGGACAGACGGAGACGCTCGAGCACTCCTGGAGGAAGATTAACAGTGCCCACCGTACAGCCTTGGCCGGAAACACAAAACAACACTAACTGGGGACAGGAGACGTGGGTCGATAACACTAATATAAGGAACTGGGCTGAGAATGCCACGTGGGAAGGGACCAATGGGAATCAGCAATGGGGGGTCAACGGGAATTGGGGGGAAGTAGCTACCCCCACTGTTAATGTTGATGTCAATGCTACGTATTGGAGGGGTAACGCTAGTGTTGCTGATTCAAGTGATAATGGTGGTGAGTTGTTTGAAGCTGTCAGTCATATGACTGTACTTTGTCTCGGGTTAACCCATTACTTCCCAAGCGTCGAAAATATTGGAATTTTTTGGTGAAATCTTTAAATTAAGTTCATAATACGTTAAGAAAAAATAATATGACAAAAAAAAATTAAAAAAATAATTCTCTAACGCTGGATCCAGCCTGTCCTATAAAATATGACAATGGGGATAAAAAAATATTTTGTTTTTATTTTTATATTTATACATATATATTTGGTAGAAGTCTAAGAATCAGTTTTATGTACTTTGAAGTTGGTTACTGTTTTCTTTTACGGTATATAAAATCGGAAAATAATGCTTTTCTTGAGGCAACAAAAATGATCAATTTGAAAAAAATATTTCATCAGAAAAATAGTATAAAAATACAAATTTCATCAGAAACAATAAAAAATAAAACTCTTAATAGGTTAAAAAAGAATTTGAATATAGTGTCCTAAAAATAGGACAGTGGGAAGTGATGGGTTAAGCAAAGTGTATACACTATACAGGCATAAAGTTGTTATTGTGCATAGTTTGTTTGTGTAGATTCTTCATTGTTGTATTGAGTATATCAGAAACTATTGAGAAAATGTTAATTTTAGTTTCACTAAATGATGAACTATATTTTAAAGGTATTTTAATGAAAAAAAAAACGAAACTTGTCTAAATGTTAGTTCAGACTATGTTAATAGGACCTGAAACATAGAATATTCGTTCTGACTGGAAATCGTACATGGGTTCCTCTAATATCAATTTATATAACTCAACTCTTCTAAACTCTTAAGAATATAGTCGCTTAATAATGATGATCATATTTTAGGTTTCCCTGAAGACGGTATGCTGCATTCGCCCACGACCGCTGCAATTAGTGCTTTATCAACCCATATGCAACCGATTAATAGGACTAGACCTCTTTCGCCGTCTAATTCTGGTAACTCGAGCAGTCCTAACTGACTTACTGTCGTGAATAAAATTAGTTGCATCTATAACAACTTCAGTTATAATTTCAGGTCGTTTAAGAAGTCATTCACCATCCAATAACAGTAATAATGATAGAATTATGTCTAACACACCACCTACACGTCTTCAGAGTCAATCACCGTCGAGTCATTCGACAAATGGACGTATTAAGGGATCTCCAATGAGGTATTATATGCACACACACACACACACACACACACACACACACACACACACACACACACACATTTATTACTTTTTTATAATAGATTTTTGATATCAATGTACGAAAGAGCACTATCTACAACAGTCATTCTCAAAGTGGTGTTCCTAGGTGGTGAACCCTAGGGCTAAAATACTGCAAAAATTACCTACCAAAGGGAGATTATAAGGTTACATCTAAATATTCCAACTAAATATTACATTCCAATATGATTATTCATAAATACATATAAATCAGTTTTTTTTATAATTATATTAAGGCTTTTTCCTTTGCCAAAAAAGTTTGAGAACCGCCGTTCTACAGAAATACAGTCTTAAGTAGATGTAGATGGAGCAATATTGTATGTAGAGCTTTTGTGTTTAATGAAATAAAGATTATTATTATTATTTTGCCAATGTCAGTTATTAATCAAATAAAGTTCGGTTACTTTGACTTGAAGTAGAATAACGATATACACACAGATTTTTGACACAGGCTACGTGACAACTCTCCATCTCGTCACATCCAATCGCCGGGTCGTGTTCATATTCAGTCGCCGTCATTGTATGCGTGCGATAACCATGTCGATGCTCAACAGCATAATAACGCTCCATATCCTCAGGTAAGGGACTGGGTCTGGGCTTGTCTTGACACTAGAGCCAGCATAAGACGAAGTCGTGTTTACAGGTGGAAGCAGGTGGCTTGGTCGATCCCTCAGCTGATGTGGTAGTCCGATTGGCCAGAGGACATGCTGGCTTCGGATTCAGGATAGTCGGAGGAACTGAGGATGGCAGCAGAGTGGCTGTTGGTTTTGTCGTACCAGGTTAGTTATACTTCAAGCTTATTGATTCTATGTCAACATTCATTTAAATTAAATTATTGCTTATAATTCCCGCTACATTAGGTCGATGAAGGAAAATAACCTCCACCAACTTGAAATAACTTGTCTCGACGCGTTTCGCCACTTCACGTGGCATCATCATCAGGTGTCAAGTTATTAAGCAAAATAATTTCCTTTAATATGGATTTCCGCAAAGTAACGCTTGAAACAATTAATTACATCTTTCATTTGTTATGTAAAATGAGACCTAAATGTTTTTCAGGTGGTCCGGCAGATGGTCTATTAAGACCGGGCGATCTTTTGACGTCAGTAGACGGTATACCATTGACTGAGGCGAGTCATGCCAGGGCTGTCGCATATGTATGTCAGGCGGCTTCTAGGGGACACGTTAGTATTTTTAATTTGTGGTACCATAGAAAGTGCGCTGACCATGAATACTCCTTTGGGGTAGATATAGTAAAGGCGGGTGAAGAAAAATTATGAAAATAATTGCATTTTCAGGTTACACTCGGTGTCCGTCATAACAGAGCTGATGTTACGCCGCTAGGTGTTCCAACAACACACCATCAACCGGTGCCAACGTGAGTAACCTAATTCAACAGTGGTTCTCAAACTTGTTAAAAAGTAACCGTGTAATATTAACTATATTATTTGATGTTATTTTTTTATTTTAGTGCAGACCCACCACCGCCTCATCATGTGCCAACTTCTTATAATATACTGCATCCTGCACCGATGTATCCACCAGCTGTTAACACACCTATGTGAGTAAAAATGTTTAGGTGCGAGTTCCGAAATAAAATAGGCCAATCAGACGCTTCAAGAACTGTTGGGCTAGCTGTCATTACATTCTGTTACATGCGTTTATAAGAAATTGTATCAACAATGGTTACTTAAAATATAAGTAACAGAAAGAAAAGTTATTATTTAAACTGAAAATTTGATATATAAGTATATGCAACATATTACCATTTTATTTTGATTACTGTCTAATGGTTGCAGTGTTTAAAGCTTTATTATTCATTAGTAAATAATTACTACTGGATAAAATGCACTCAAATAATAATCAAGTAATCACAAAAATAAAATTACGTTTCTGAACACGGGCTTTATACGCCTTATTTGGTTTTTATAATAAAAAAGTTATACCTGCAGGTATGGAGCACAATACGGTGATCAATCGGCTACGGCATGGTCGGTGCCTTATGATGTCACTGTAACACGAAACGAGGGCGAAGGCTTCGGCTTTGTTGTAATTTCGTCCACGAATAAAGCAACAACTACTATTGGTGAGTATGTACACTCAGCGCCATCTATCAGTTGGGAATTGAAACAAACTCGAGAGTTATTATTAACTACACTCTTTTTCAAGGTCAAGTTATACCTAACTCTCCAGCATCACGTTGCGGTCTTCTCCGTGTCGGTGATACGATATTGGCTATTAACCGCGTGGCTGTAAGGAATCTGCCGCATCCAGAAGTCGTGGCACTCATTAAGAGATCCGGTGTGTCGGTCACGTTGACTGTTCTGCCTGATAGACAAATCATTTGAATATAGAAGATTAGTTAGTGTTTGCAGTCTGTGTTATGCCGGCTTTATAAGTAGACTTCGAGTAGACCAATGTCTATAAATGAATGGTCCACATTGATAGAACACACTTCTCGTCTTATACCTGGCTGCTTCCAAACTGATTTCTCGACACCTTTGAGGTACTAGGCTGGGTTAGTAGCCATCTTATTTAACCTAGACCAGTGGTCGGCCAACAAAAGGCAAATATGAACACTTCAACAATTTAAAAGAAAAATTGGGAGCCAAATCTGCTTGTTTAGTAAACTTTTGTTACACTAAATTTCACACTAAATATTTAATAATGCGAACAATGTGCTTGCTCCGTGGGCCAGAGCAGCACTTTGCCGACCATTGTGCTAGACTGATCGGACTTTGAAGTCCTTTTTTCAAGCTTCATTTATCGATGTGTAAAGTCTTTATTGCAATGCGGTAGACGCCTACCATCATACAATCTATATAAAAGACATATATATATATATATATATTACTACCCTCCAATCGTAACTTACGTATATGTCACTTGTATACTGTATCTTTTATTGGTATTGGAAATGACAAGTTGATTTTAATTAGGCAAATATCAATTGAATGACTGACTTTTTTTTATATATCAAAGACTTATAAATAAGGGTAATAAAAATTAATGTTAGTAATGAATTTTCTTTCTCGCTCTCGCAACTGGAAGTCCAACTGAGTCCGTCCAATTAAATGGTTTCGTAATATTATGTGGTATAACATGAAATCAGACTTCAGACTAAGAAAATGTACTTAGAAAACACCAATTTAAGAAGATTGTGAATCACGTATGTGGGTAGTTGGTGTTTTTTTTTTTCAATGTATATTTTGCTATAACAATGGAATATATTAAATTTTCATAGGTTTACTAAATATTGTGCGCAAGAGTGTGATATTTATTTCTCAATATATACTTGAAATATAGAACGTGTGTTGCATTTTGGTCAGCGCCATCTATGTGCGAGTAGCAAAGTCCTTATATTTATTTATAGTAAAACTCGAATAAAATAAACCTTTGTTTCTCGAGTCTTTCGCATTTTAATTCAGTGGTAAGAAAAGTCAGGAATGTTTTTATTAACGTATGTGTTTTCATGAAAAATAAGACTGTAGTTTTTAGTGGTTTTTTTAAAAACTTGTATAGTAAGTTTTTTTTTAAATATATATATTTGATGTTTGAGAGTATAGTATCCACAGGGCGGCTTGTCATTGAGATTTTTTTTATAGATTTTATGCAATGATCTAAATTATTTATGGTTAAAATTTATTGTCTATGGTTTTAGCTAAATTCAGAAAAGTTTGTTACTTTAAATTTAATAATGAAATTCTAAACGCATTTAAACATTGTTGAGTGTGTAGCGTCCATTGGGCGTGTTGTCATTGATTTTTTGTTTATTAATAAGAGATTTTAAAGGGTTATATCAGGCATATGTTCACATGAAATACGTCCAGACTACGAGCGTGCATCTTACAGGTTAACGACTTCTCTGGTCATATTTGTATACTCCAGTTATTTTCGAGTTGAATAATAAATAATGAAATGAAAATCGTTTATTAGCATAGGCACTAAAGGCGTGCGCTTGCTCATCGTCAGATTCTATAATGGCTAAGAAGACCACAAGAAACTCGCTAATCATAGCCTGTATATGAAATAATTAACAAAAAAAACTGAATTTTAATTCAGAAAAAAGTAAATAACTTGCAACGTATAAATCTACTTAATTGTATTTAAAATATTGGTTATCTCAAATGGGAACATTGTTATTCATTTAGACTCACGCAAATAAACAGTTAACAAACCAACACATGAAAGTAACAACTAGACTAGAGAAATCAAGCTAAGTTTGGTAACCTAATAGTTGTGTTCATGGGCGTAGCCAGCCATGGGCTCAGGGTGGGGCAGCAGTCTAATATAATATGTAACTAGCAAACTATACCCGCGGTCTTACACCGGTTAATTTTTTTTGTGTCGACTGACGACTGTCTAGTGTGAACTTTCTTACGGATATTAAGTATTGTAGTTAGTATCTAGATAATAAATTTTTTTTAGGTTTGATTAGGTACCTTATAGGTCAGAGCCAGGGTGGGGCAGCTGCCCCACCCTGCCCCACCTTTGCTACGCCCATGGTTGTGTTAGACATCTGAAGAAAACTATATACATTATGATTAAATACGAATGCCAGTCTGCTGTTCGAAAATAGAGTATTATAAGAATAGTCCAATCAATGAACAAAAGAAGTCGAAAAAATTCTAACCCGGACAAAAAAAATACAGTCGTATAGGAAAAAAAAAAGAATTTGAGTGTCTGTGTGAAGCAACTCGCGCCGGAATGGCGAACCTGACCTAAAAAATTCCGAAAGTACGGAAAAACGGTTTTTTGTCCGGGTTAGTTTTTTTTACATGGGACCAAAACTTCATTGATTGGACTACAAGTGCGAAATAGACTCGAGCTCTTTGGCTTCAAGTGGAACAAATCAAGATCCGTGATAGTTTCGTGGAGATCGTTCAATTATTTATCTCGTTTATTTGTATCGTTTTATTATATCATATATGTGGTTTAGCAAGTTACAGATCCTCTAAAAAGGCTTGATTTCAGGTCGGTTCTCAGGTGTTTTAATGATGAAAAAGCTTTGTGGATATAGGGTTATATTTTTATTAATGATTAAGAGATAAGTAAATATTAGTTTTAAGTTCAATTTTAACTGAATAATGTAATGTAAGGTTGTTCGCGTGTATTTTCAGTAATTTTCAGTTAAACTCGATAGCAAAATAAACGCGTTGGTTTTTTTAAAATTAGTTAAATTATAGTGAAAATTGGAAACTAACTAAATCTGGAACAATTTTAGCTTTGTATCTTGTTTGTGGTTAAAATTTATTGTCTATGATTTTAATTAAATTCAAAAAAGTTTTATGTATTTTTTTGTTATTTTTATATTTATCAATTTAAATGTAGCTAAAAGAGATTGCTCAAGTCAGATATATATTTTTAGTTGTATAAAGGATGCAATGTGCAGTCGATAAATTTATGAAGTATGGGACCACCGAAAGTGTGTTAAAGATCTTACTGAATAAGTTTTAGGTTTAAAAAAACTATGCAATAATTAAAGTGCCTTGTTAATGTCTTGCCTTTGAATCGAGGACAACGAATATGTGCCTGAAAAATAAACATAGCAAAGTTTTATTGTGTTTTATTTTCGTCATACCTGTGAAGCAACGTTGAAACTAGTGCTTTTTTGATGAGGTAAGTATCTAAAGCAGTGTTTCCCAACCTTTTTGTATCATGCCCCACCTTAATCTTTCTAAAATTCTTATGCCCCGCTTATGTAACCAAACACCTAGTTGATATTTTGATCTCGTCAAGCGAAATTATACTTAATAGTTATTTATTATTACCGAAATCTAGTATTGCATTTAAATGGCCCGTGCGTAGATTATTTTCGAATTGCCCCCCTGTGGGGCGTGGGTCCTACTGGGAAACGCTGATCTAAAGCCTAGATTGACCAGTTAGATTTCATGTTGTACTATCTGCTATCTATTCAGGATGTCAACTATTATTTGTTAAATTAGGGTTTGTCATTGGTGTAAAAAGAATTGAATACAGTTTGTATGAATCGTATTATTATTTGCAAATTCAGAATTATGTTTCTATGAATGCCGTAGAGTTGTGTCAAATCCCAAGTAATAGGTTAACATAGTGTTTTAACTTTTAGAATTAATAAAACAATATTAAATAGATATATTCTTGACGCTTGTCAAAGGTAGAAATAATTCCTCTGATGTTTTTTTCTATATAAAATTAACGAGAATATTAATAAATATACTATTATCTATGAATATATTGATGCTGGTACAAAAATAAATCATAAAAAGTATTGTCCATGAAAGATTTTATAAAATTTTCATAGAATTTGGACCCATGGTATCGATGTTTGTGATAATTTGTAATGCAAATTATCGGTGTTAAGAATGTTGGTTTACCTGCTGAGAAATTTAAATATAATACTCATTTAATTTTACACGTTTTATAGTATAATTTTTCTGTGAGACGAATAATCTAACTATCGATATAGTAATAATCATATAAACAAGCAACACCATTCCTTTCTGCCATAGAAGCATTCACACGCTACTAAAAATTCGAAGCTGTCAAATCGCTCCTGTCATGTCGGTCAGTTCCACAATGACAATCACAGTGTGGCCAATAGAATAGAAAAATTTCCTCATATTTATTAATTTGAGAACTAAGCTAACATTAAATGTAGAAAATGTCATTAAATTTCAATTCGTTTTAAATATTTTTATAATAATACGTATTTTTTAAACTATACATGTAACGTAATTCCATTTGCACTTAAATTAGCGACGAATGATTTCACTTATTGCCCTTATTTTGTTAAATTTACGTTTCACTTCGCTTATGTCCAATTAGACATTAATTGACAATAGGACGTACTATACATTTACTTTCTAATATATTTTGTTAATATAATGGTATTGTGGCATATCTTTTGTAAAATTAGGGTAAACTTTATAATTGGCAACTTTGTACACCATGCGTCAATCTGACACGCACAGTTGGTGGGGCGAACTTGTCTCGTTCGCAGCTCCGTGTTTATTCGTATTCATGTTTACGAGATATTATTGTGATTTGTGATTGTGGTTTGTTTTATGTGAGTGTCCAAGTGATTATGGTATTCATTTTAATATTTTCAACCGACTTTTTATTCCGGTAAGTACTAATTAATTGTTAGTACTTAATTATTATGCTTAACGTAAAAAGTCCCTTTTGAGTTTGCAATGTTAATTATTTTTTACGAGTTACAATAATATTATTATCAATTGTTTCATAGTACGCATATCTCTCTACCATTAATAAAGTAATTAATTAATTGACGCATCGTTTTCGCGTAATCTTTATGGTGTTTAATGAAGAAAATTGTTTTTTTTAGATCGTGTTTAATTAAGAAGTAATTTCGTGACCGGTTTTGGTTTGTAGAAATTACTAATTGGAATCTTGTTGGGTTCAATTGTTGTTTAAACGTAAATGTAACATTATATTTGCAAATAATAGATACACATACAGTTCAATTAGACGTACTAATTGAAACCGCTCCCTACTTGTTATCACTAACTTCTAACAATGTACTCCAATTAATTTGTTCTCAGTATTTCTTTATGCAGAATAATTCTAATGTTAGTGTTAATATAAAGAGACGGAGTGTTATTTAAATTTATACAATTGTTTTAAAACATGAGATCATAAGTAACATGTGTAAAATTATACTGAGGTCCCGATTTTATTTAAATTATGTTATAAATATGATTTTAATAAAACAAGATGTGTTTATTTTGGGTATAGATGTTACATGTTTGTACAGTTATTGTTTTGTAATGAAATTTATCAATTTACATGCCACACCATTGACCTATTACGACTATAATATCCAGTAGAAATCACAACAAACATCCTTTCTGTATTATATGTTATTCAAGACGTATTCAGCTAGCTATATACAATTAGTCCGTGCTTTATTTATAATAAATGAATGATGATGATAATGAATAGGATAGGCCCTAAAAGCATGTGCTTGCTCATCGCTAGACTCTACAAAGGCTTCGGAAAGACGTATGACGAGAAGAAGACCACAAAAAACTTGCCTGTATGATATAATGTTAGTATGTATAGCCTATTGGTACATTATAGCTTAATTTACCAATACAAATTTAATGAAATTAAAATAGTTTATTAGCATAGGCACTAAAGGCGTGCACTTGCTCACCGTTAGACTCTACAATGGCTTCGGAAAGGCGTATGACGAGAAGAAGACCACAAGAAACTTGTCAATCATAGCCTGTACATGAAATAATTAACAAAAAAAAAACATAAGGTAAAGGGCCCAGTTTCTGACACTTTAAGAGTGATTCTAAGATTATCATAGGATAACTTATAAAAAATTTAATGTGAATCAATAATGTTTTATTTTAAAAATAAGTTGGCGATTTCTTGAACAGATTATATGCGTTAAATAATTTTTTAACCAAATTAATAATAGAAATTAATATTTTAAAAATTAATGTTTAGAGACCCAGTTTCTGACACTTAAAATTTATTCGGTTGTAGTTTCTGACACTAACATCGGCCTAGTTTCTGACACTCATTTGAAAATTATTTTTAGGTTACATAAGTACTATCAAGTTCCAATTTGTAATAATAAATAATAATTTATCATTAATTATTATTTATTATAAATAAAACATTGATTTTTTAACACTATTAATTAAAATGACGTATAAATATAAAAAAATATTCAAATAAACACAATTTAAAATTAATTTAAATTCTCCACGACTTTTACACAATAAAGGTTGTTCGTGGAATTTTAAATTTCAAGGCCGTAGGTTTAACAGGTTGACCAGCTTTTACTTCTTTTATCGCTTGCTCTAACGCTTTATCATCGTAGCTTACTTTTTTTGAATCCCAAAAAATAAAAATAAAATAATATTAATAATAATAAAAGTATTTTATCATCAATGAAAATTATTATTCAATTAAAAACAAATTATTGCCGTAATAATTATTTCAAAAATTAACAAAAGTGACATTTTGTCCACACTTGATATTTTTGTATTAAAATTAATTTTTAACAATAAATGATATTTTATTTACTCTACAAAATATTCAACATTAATTAATTACTGTAATTAAAGAAAATTATAAGACAAAGAATCACTATAAATATTTTTACATTTTATGGAGATGTGTTTTGCGCGCGAACTGCAAATCTAGTTGGTCGCGTCTGCACTAAAAATCGAGTTGGCCGCGCCTTATGAGTGTCAATAACTGCAACATGCCAATAAAATTGAGCCTAGTTATTGACACTCATATTTTAATAATAAAATATTGTTTTTAATGATATTTTAATATTTTATAGCGAAGAAAAGGCTATTATTAATCATACTATATATAATTATATATGTTTTAATACTTACGTGACTATTAAAACGCGTATTCAATATACGGACACTCTTACGTCAATAACTTAGACTACAACCGAAAAATCGCTTCGACCGTCACTCAGGGCCTTAAATATTTTTTTTTTGTATAAAGTTGTTTTGTTTATAACTATTGCTATTATAAAATCAGTACTTAATTAAATTATTTTACTTTTGAAAAAAATTATTAACTTATATAAGTAACAATTTTTCTTTAAATTGAAATTAAAGTGAAAAGTGTCAGAAACTGGGTCAGTGTCAATAACTGGGCCTTTTACCTTAGTGGTTAGTGTGTCGGTCTGCTATGTAGGGATCTAAGGTTTCAATTACAGAAACAAATATGACAATAAATTTATTGGTATATTTAAATATGATGTTAATAATAAAGAGTAGATATCGGTTTTTGGTCTTGGTGTTTTATGTTTGTGTTGTCCTTGGCCTGATGCCCATAGTATAGGGTGTTCTAGTTTGGGATTGGAGCGTTGTATGTACAGTTTGAACCTATCAGAATTATATTTTTGATTGATCATAGAGCTGATGATAGGTGAAACTTATATGGATACATGGTATCTAAAATTCTGATACAGGCTTTCTAAAAGAACCAAAGTTTGACAGGAAAATGACAAAATTATTACTTAAATATTCAAGGTCAAAATTTATCATTTTACCGTATTTGGTTTTTTATCAATTGCAGTATCCTTGTTTTTTTTTCTGAAATCACTGTTTCAATGTAGGTACATACACGTAAGCATACGAAATTATTTTGATTTAAAAATGCATAAATGAAAAAGTTAAGTTGAATCTGGAGAGAAATTTATAGCTTTATTTGGTATCGAATGGTAGTTTTCAAATTTAAATGCATAATCCAGAAATTACTTGTTTATATAAAGTACTATGAAGTTTAAATTTTAACATGAAAAAGTTGTTTTATTGTGACATAACTATAATAGTTAGAAATAGATGTCCTCTATAAAACTGTAGTACATCACTTCGCTCTATTGTCAATAATTTCCGCAGCGTACGCATTATAATGATATTTTTTTCACACTTTGGGCTACATTATTGAAGTTTTCATATGGATCCCTAACGTTATTGAAAATATTCTATAGCCTACGTTCATCAGGGATAATGTACGATTCTAATGGTGAAAGAATTTTTCAAATCGTTACAGTAGTTTCGGAGCCTGTTCAATACATATAAACAATCAAATGTTTTCTCTTTATTATATTAGTATAGAATAGATGTTGAATTACTTGTAGTCTGTAGGCAAAGACAACTGCAGCCAAGTCAGAACAGAATCTGTAACCAATGGTCACCCTCACTATGCCTGCTTCCTTTCATTATAATGTCGGTAACCACACTAAATAACAAAGACTACATTATAACAAGCCGTTATAATGTAAGTCTATTATTAAACTAATGTTTAGATTATAACTTCATGGATTCTTCGTCAAATTGCGTTCGCCATGCTTTTGGATATTTTTTTAGGATAATTCTGTAAACAATTTTTTGTATGGCTAAACAATGATGCAGTTGATCTATTTCCATATTCTTCTTTCTTTTTTATTAAATGGCCTCATATGTCTAGATCATTCGAAACCATTTGGCGGGTAGGCTGAGATTGACTTTGCAATTGTCCTGTTTTTGGCATCCGAAATCATAGTGTCACTAGTTATGCTCGTAGTTCATGTGAAAACACGAATATTATTTGCTAAGCTGTTGCGTTATAAAGTCTTCATTGCGAAGGCTACATTATTTGTAGTTTCAAGATCTGTGCGACACAGATTAGAGGCTTTTATAGTCTGTGACTCTGTATGATGGTTTATCTTAATACATATTGTAAATAAAACTGAGATTGCATTTTTTATTGATAATTCTGTCTTTGTTAGATTAACGTATTGCTTAATTTGAGTGATAAAGACAAAAAATCGTGTGAGTGAATATGTAGTTTTTGTCCTGATTATGTGTCCTATTTCATAATAGAAGGATTATTTTTTTGACTGAATTTAATGTTTTATAGGTGGTGGCTATATATATTTTTATATACATATATATTATTATTAATACAACGTTACGTACAATTATTGTAACCACTGTGCAATCTGATTTATGAATTGTTATTTACTTTATTTTTCGAACCCCCATGGTACGGACGAACGCATGGTAACGTTTAACCTCCCCCCCAATACGTAACATTTGAACGCTCCCTAATTGAAAATCACACTTTAATGAATAGTAAATAATATATCACCAGAAGTAGACACTAAATGTGGCTTACCGTTGAACAAACACAATGGAGGAGAGGATGTTCATTGTATTTTTGCACCTAATCTGTTTATGTGCTAAGTAGTCCATTGTTCTGGATGTGCATGTTTTCAACCAACTGCAACGAGGTGAGACGGTTGAAATGAAATTCGTTTATTAGCATAGGCACTAAAGGCGTGCACTTGCTCATCGTTACACTCTATAATGGCTTCGGAAAGACGTATGACGAGAAGACCACAAGAAACTCGCCAATCATAGCCTGTACATAAAATAATTAACAAAAAAAACTAAATTTTCATTCAAAAAAAAGTAAATAACAATTCATGTCACATAATTCACAAGAATTAAAATTAGATCAGATCAGAGATCAGAGTAGGAAATTCAGGTTAACGGTGTGGTAGTTTATCAGGCTTAGGGGTTGTAGAGCGGTTACAGCTATGTCAACAGCTCACATGACCTAGTTTAAAAATAGTGTAATTCAAAAATTAACTAAATCAACGTCAAATGAAGGCTCTCGTAAAATAAACATTTTAAAAGAAAAAAAATGTTTGAAGAAATAATAGTATTAATACAAATATAATAATAATAAAATGAAATTAAATGATAATAAAATAAAATGCAAAATAAAAACCAAAGTTAACACCTTCCCGTACCGGGAATCGAACCCGAGCCTCCTGGGTGAAAGCCAGGTATCCTAGCCACTAGACCATACGGGAGATGCGAGCAGAGTTAAAAACTCGTTATAGGTTCAACTTGACTACTTTGAAATAAATATCTTGACCGTGAATTACGATAACCTGTCCTATAGGTATCAAGACTAGGAGAACGCAGACATATAACACTCAGACCTACTTTTAATATCAATTTTTTTTTTAACAAAAACAATTATAAATAAATATTTTGCATTTGGAACCGGGAATTAAATTCGGGACCTTTACGTAACAATCCAGGGCTGTATTTATATTTAACAAGTGAATTTGTAAGATAATATAAATAAAAAAGGCTGTTACCTAAATTTCTATCAATATTACGCGTAGAGAATACTACTCTATCTCTTTCTATTCACGCACGTGTAACAAGGACGGAGATACGTCGTGTCGGAGGGTTTAAGCTCTACATTAAGGATATTTTATCCTGCCCTAAATAGACACAATACAATAAAACTAGGCCATTCTATTATGTACAATCTCAATGACATTTATAAGGGTAGTGTCTACTGTCAACGTATCATATATTGTACCGATTGAAGTCTGATTTTCATTTGTTTAAAATGTCAACATTAAAGAGATTGCTATATATATAAGTATATATAAGTGCTATATACCTGTAAAAAAAACATCGTTACAAAGAACCTTAACGCCTGAATAAATATATAAGTATTACATTAATGTACAATGTATGTAATTTTAATCTCCTCTTAGGCACGTATACATTACCTTCTATATCGGGGCCAACCTGCGGCTCTGAAGGATTATTTTTGGCTCTTAATAAATGTACCCGAGTTACCTTTTCATTTTTGTGCTATTATATTTTAAAAAATATTATCGTCCCGTATGTTTTTCAAAATGTCTTAAATTACTGACAACAAATATAAAATACTAAGTGCAATGTTTTTTTAATACCTTTTAAATACGTATTTAATTGCGGCTCGTGAAAAATTTCAAATTTTGAAAAATGGCTCTATCAAGAAGCTTTGGCCACCCTTGTTCTATACAAAGAGTTTTCCTTAATTTATGGTTACATTAGCTTTTTAAAAATAACGGTCGTTTCAGTTGAGTAATAATTAGTTAACCGTCCGTAACAATGTCGGGAAGTTGTGCGATTTTTCATAAGACTAGTGTAAAGAGGTTTTTTTTTTGTTAATTTAAATATCGAATGTGCTAAGATTAAAAACAAATGAAATATCCGTACTAGAATATATTAGAAAATACAATAGTAACTATGTACTGTGAACGTAATTTTAACCAATTACTTAACGTTTCGGGTTTACGTAATTGTCTGTTGTGTCTATACTAGAGAGCGATCTGGCAAATAACACAGGCGTGAGAGAGGACATTACAATAATAATTATTAAATATTGTAAGACCTCCTTCAATACGGCATTATCTTATGGGGAAACAGTATGGACGCATAAGAGATGTTTAAGGATACTAGCATACATAGGTCCAAGAGAAGAGAGTTGTAGGCCAGCGGTTCTCGAACTTTTTTGGCGAAGGAAAAAGCCTTAATATAATTACAAAACCTGATTTATATGTATTTATGAATAATCATATTGCAATGTAATAAATTAAATTAGTTAAAATTATTTCCGCTACAACACTCAGTAATTTGTCTCGACGCGTTTCGCCACTTCACGTGGCATCATCAGGATACGTGAAGTGGCGAAACGCGTCGAGACAAATTACTGAGTGTTGTAGCGGGAATTGTAAGCAAAATAATTTTAACTAATTTCATTTAATATGGATTTCCGCAAAGTAACGCCTGAAACAACTAATTATATTGCAATGTAATATTTATTTGGCATATTTATAATCTCCCTTTGGTAGGTATTTTTGCAGTATAGGGTTCCGCAGAACACGCTTTGAGAACGGCTGTTGTAGAAAATACTTTGTTGAATATAGAATACGCTAGAAACGCTGGCGTCTATATACATTTTTGTTAAGAAGCATATTTACTTGCTTCGTGAATATTCGAGACCTAAAAACCTGAGGCCAAATATTTTTTTGTATGTGGAATGGTCCTGTCTGATATCTCATTTAAAATTGAAAACCTACACCACAGGAGATCTATTTCCGATCTCTGCCTTCTTTTCAAATTAGTTCGGGGCACTCTAGATTGCCCTGAACTCTTAGAACGAATTAAGTATGCCCACTATTAAAAAGTTAAAACGTAGTGAAGAGTGAATTTCACATATGACTAGTGGTTTGGCACTTGAACCTATATGCATGTCGTGTCTGGCGCCGCTAGGCCTTACATAAAATAAGTTATTTGTTGTTTTTTCTTTTAATTTTATGTTTGATAGTTGTAAGTGTCTGTTGCCAGACCTAATTAAATGAATAAAGACGTATCCAGCTAGCTATGTACAATTAGTCTATGCTTCAATTATAATATCTATGTCAATGTAATTGTATATTCAGCGTCGCTTTCTATTGTTATTGATGTGTATATATATATATATATATTGATCATCTGGAAACACCAGAGAGTGATTGTCAAGTAACATGTCGAGTTGTGGTTTTTAAAAAGAGGAATAAATCTTTTTCATATCATTAATAATTATTACATTTCTGAAATATATAAGTTTATTTGCATATAAGATTTTTTATAATGTTTAAAAACGCATTTGAAATTATAGCATGAAGGCTAACTATTTTTATACAACCTTTTTGGGTTCATTTAACTGAAAAAAAAACCTTTTCATCTACCATCGCTGACCTATTTACTTACCTTGTCGTATCTAATTTTACACCATCCCCTGTCTAATGCCTGATTAGCCACTTTACCGGTAACTACACGCATGATGCGATCGATCATCCCCCCACCGCCCCTCTTTTTATCTAGAATCTGAAATGTTATTTAGTCCGAGATAAAGTTTAGACAGTGTTTAACGTGATAACATGCGAATAAAAAATCATACAAAAAATACACGTTTCAAATATTAAAAAAAGAAACTTCAAAAAGAAACATTTAAAAGTTTCTCGCGCCAATTTTGTCTACTTGTAATAAAAAGAACAATTAAAATTATAATGCGATAAAATACAGATGTTTTTTTCTTGCACACGGAAGGTATTGTGGTGTGTGCTATTAACATTGGTCGGGTTATGCGTTGTATACTATTCCATAGACATTAATAGGCTTTGGTATAAATGTTTGTTGAATATTTTCTATTTTCTCTGCGATATGTTTAAATTAATCATGAAGCTTATAGAACTCTATTGAATGTGTGAGAATTGTGTAAGTACAAAACTTATTTTGATTGTAATTATAACGAGCAATGTACGACTAGCAGCAATCAATGTATCGCGTGCGGAATCCATCGTCGAAAATTTGTTTTTTTTCGCAGTATATTTTTTATTATCTATCCTACTGCATAATTCATGCTAAAACTATTCTAGATTTAAATGTAACACTCGCGATGTAATCTAATATTTTGTTTCAGGAGTTAGTTTCTTTCAAATCTGGTGTTTACAGACTTACTAATATTTAGTGAGGATAAAGCTGTATATGGTTTAGATTTTTTAGTAAACCTCCGTCTCTGTCGCTCATATGAGGTTAAAACGAGATAGACGTACGTACGTAATAGTCCAGACTCATTGATTAATGTTGATTCTGTTATCTTTTATTAATGAATTTTGATGTACATCTATCTCTTTTGCACTACTATGTTAGAGGGAGATAGATATAGGTTTAATTTATATTAAAAACTGAAGTCGACGTGTAAATAATACAGAAAGAAAGAGAGGGAGAAACTCTTACTGCTTCGGCTTATTTCAAAAGTGTATGTTTATTTCTTCTTAGATAATGAATTTGTACAATCTCTTAGTACCACCTACTTTCAAAGGTAACATCCGTGAAATGACGTAGTCGCGTTTCTGAATCAGACTCGAAGTAGTGGGGATAACGAGAGGAGTGTGTCCTGACAATTTGGACAGTTGCAAACAGATCTATGGTAACAGTTATCTTCGCTCATGGACCACACTCTAGCTCAGTATTAGGTGGAGGGTAGTCATATACTACTATATATATATATATATTTATTTAAATTTTATTATTAAAAAAATTGTGGAGGACGTGCAGCATTTGTTAACGGAGTGTTTGCGAAGTCAGAAGGAGAGGGAGGCGCTGATGAGAAAGCACAGAGTCTGCGGGCTGGATGTCGGTTTAGCGCAGATCATTCTGGCTGAACCGACATCGGATGATTATTAGGATATATGTAGGATGAACCAGCGGCTTTCTTTCCTTTAATTTTAAGTTTTGTAGATTTGGGTAAGGCACGATGGGGCTGATATGTCAGAAAAAAGCCCCAATTTAAAAAATATATATTTAGAATTAGGACTTCTTCTCGTTTACAAAACAAGTATCTTCCTTAACTATTCTTAATTATAACAATATATTTCTTTTGCGCAGATATTGAATGTATGTATGAGTGAGTGTGGGCCGCCGCTATGGGGGACAGCTTCCTGCATCTCGGCGACATCGTCAGCCTCTATGCTGAGGGGAGCGTCTGCGGCTTTCTCAGCACTCTGGGGTGAGCGAAATCTTTATAGCGACCACTCTGAAATTTCGCTTGTTATATGCATGTTTTACACGTATACTGATT
Source organism: Tineola bisselliella (assembly GCA_028551675.1). Classification (NCBI taxonomy): domain Eukaryota; kingdom Metazoa; phylum Arthropoda; class Insecta; order Lepidoptera; family Tineidae; genus Tineola; species Tineola bisselliella. The sequence goes on from JAPWLS010001369.1 coordinate 38,437, forward strand.
GTAGTGATACTAGCTTTTACCCACGGCTTCACTCGCATTTAAGTCAATAAATATATCAGATATAAATAAGTATCAGAGATCATTTCAATAGAAATGAATTAATATGATTCCAAACAGCTGAAACTGTAGTAAAAAAATATTTTATCTATTATTATTATTCTATCTCACTGCGTTAGTGGCTGCAAAGCTTTCGAATTTCGTATTTTCAGTAATAAGTGTAATAAATATATCTCTAAAGGTTGGTCGATGATCGTTGCGTGGTGTGTCCTGAAGCAGGCGACCTGGCAGATCCACCGAAGAAGTTCAGAGGTAACTTGTTTTTTTAATTAATACTTTTACAGTTCCATTTTCAAGTTCTGTTCGTACGTGATTCAAATGAATGGTTTAATGTGTATAATTTATCGCAGCCATTCTCAAAGTGGTATTCCGCGGAACCCTAGGGCTAAAATACTGCAAAAAATACCTACCATAGGGAGATTATATGGTTACATCTAAATATCCCAACTAAATATTACGTAATATTACATTGCAATATGATTATTCATAAAAACATATAAATCAGTTTTTTATAATTATATTAAGGCTTTTTCCTTCGCCAAAAAAGTTTGAGAATCGCTGATTTACCGTATCGGATGTTAGCCTAGTTAATGAAAGTAGTAGTTCCGAATCGGCTCACAGTGGCGCCTTCAAGCACCTACGTTCGGATGTCCGTAATAAATCCATGTTGTATTTCAGATTGCCTGTTCAAAATATGTCCTATGAACCGCTATTCCGCTCAGAAGCAATTTTGGAACACGGCCAAACAGACGGCTAACTCCAATGGTGATACTGGCCTACTGAAGAGGTTACATGTAAGTGTTTTCTAGACAAATTACTGTGGGTGGAAGTTTTGTTGAGGTTACAGATTATTTAGCGATATAGGGTGGGGCATGGGAACTTTGAACACCTAAGACAAAATTGTTTTTCGATCAGATTTTTTTAATGTGGGAGATTCCCGTGCCCTACCCTGTATAAACGTGATAGTAAGCTGCAAAAGTCGTGTATATTAGTTTAATTTAAGATAACAATATACACGTCAAATAAACGTTGCGATTGCAATTTTTTTAATCCGTTGAGAAATAAAAAAGTTTTTAAATTTGTTCATTTTTTAAAATAATACATATTTGTTCCACGTGTCAGGCAATGCCAAGTATGGGACCATTGATAATAATAATAATAATAAATAAAAACATTTATATTGTTTTTCATTTTTCATAAAAAAATAAGGTGGTTTCTTGTTGGTATCTTGTCTGAATACTGGACAATGGCAGTATTGTCTTCAGTAAACATCTGAGGCCATTAATAAAAGAAGAAGAACAAGTATAAATTCTATATATATTTCGAAATGAATGAAATGAAAATCGTTTATTAGCATAGGCACTAAAGGCGTGCACTTGCTCATCGTTAAACTCTACCGTGACTTCTGTGGGCTTATCACGAATTTAGTCTGGCTTTCGAATCGAGCTGTCACAAGTAAAACGGCTCCGTTAGCAATCGGGATCATGAATTTTTACTAACGACTAACGAGCACCAGCAATCTATCAAATGAACGAAAGATCGAGACGTTCGAAAACTAACAAAAAGTATCTAAAATATTGTAGTTCCAAATCCGCACGCGGTGGCGCTGCTCAAATTTCCATATAAACCGCTTGAAGCGAACTCGGTTCGAAAGCCAGACTAAAATTCGTGATAAGCCCACGGAAAGGCGTATGGCGAAAAGAATGTCACAAGAAACTCGTCTAAGTTTCGTTTCGTTAAGTCGTATTATTTTCATAATATCAGTATGTGTTCGAGCCAAGAAATTTATTTTATATCAATTAATTTGATTAATGACATGACGGAATCAATTTACGTTTTCATAGACAATGATTAATTTCATTTTATATTAAAAAGAAACGCGTACTGTTTTACATATATATTCTGCTTCTTTTGCAATAAAGGAGTCAAATTGACTCCCCCCTTCAATATAGTGTTAATGAAATGAAATGAAATGAAAATCGTTTATTAGCATAGCCACTAAAGGCGTGCGCTTGCACATGGTCAGACTCTACCGTGACTTCGGAAGGGCGTATAGCGAGAAGAATACCACAAGAAACTCGTTAATCATAGCCTATACATAAAATAATAATTTAAAAAAAAACTGAATTTTAACTCAGAAAAAAAAAGTAAATAACAAATTTTATAAATCAGATTGCACAGTGGTTACAATAAATGTGTATATGTACATAAAATACATGTATATGTCCTATAATATGTATAAAAAATATATAACTACGTATACAACATTAAATTCAGTCAAAAAAAATCCTTCTAGTAAGCCAAGCTCAAACACTAGTTTAACCACGCATTTCCATCGCTCATGTAATCAATAATTCTGTAGTAAGTAATAATGAACGTATAAAAAATATATTACAAAGAGATTTGAAACTCTGTTGTTAGGGTATAAAAAAATAGACTATTTTATTTTGGATAAAAGCCAAATGGTTTTATAAATTACTATAAGGATAGATTAATAGTATTAAATCATTTAAACAACATAATGCGCTATTTATTTGATTGACGACCGCCATTTTGTTGACGGAGTGCCGTTTCCCGCGCTTTTATCTTTAGTGAAATATTTTTTATTATACAAAACGAAAGGAAATAATGTTATGAAATTAGGTGAATTTATTTTTAATTAATTTTTAGGTTAATGAACTTTTTCAGTTTTAATAATAATATTTTTCTGTTGAAAGACAGAGGGCGCTAGTATTTAAGTAAATATAATGAATATATTAGAGATGTTCCGACTAGTCGGCCACTAGTCGGTAAAGCCGACTATCCGGCCACTATCGTAGTCGGCGACTAATCGGTAAAAAACGCCGACTATCCGGCTTCTTACTGTATGTGTTACTTCCTTGTAAAGAAAATATATTGATGACATTTATCAAACAAAATTAGTATCTTAATTAAAAATGACATATATTGCAATTCTGCGTGATGATATTTGAAACTATCGTCAAACTAGTGAGCTGTAAAACTCAAAAAACTTTTTTTGTTATTTATATTTGTCCACATGTCAGTAGTGACTGAAATTGCAGCGAATCAGCTGTAAACGAAGCGTCACGGGAATCCCCTAAACCGTATTCGGCTTGGCCGATTAGTCGGCCGACTAGTCGGCTTATTTACAACCAACTAATCGGCTAGTCGGCCAAAGTCATAATCGGCACATCTCTAGAATATATATTATATACTAATTTGCCGATAACATATAAGGAATACTTTTGTACAATGGTTAAATTATATACTGAATTAATTTTACTTAATATCACATTTTCGGCTTCACGCTCAACATAGTCACCAGGCTTATATTATATAGATAGCAAGGGTGACCAACCTGCAGCTCTTTGAAGGATTATTTGTGGCTCTCGATAAATGTACTCGAGTTCCATCCATAATTTCATTGTTGTGCTATAATATTTTTAAAAAATATTATCGTGCTGTATGTGTTTCAAAATGTCTTTTAAATTACTGACAACAAATATGAAAGACTAAGTACGTATTCGGTTGCGGCTCGCGAATAATTTCAGATTTTGTAAAATAGCTCGGATTATCATGTAGCTTGGTCACCCCTGAGTGAAGTTATTCGCAAACATGAATTTTCACTTTTTAAGTATGCGGTTTGTTATAGCAATATGATTTAAGATAAAATTAGACTAAACATTTGACTAAACATTTGCGAATGCAAAAAAATACAGAGATAGAAAGAGACAGAAAATGCAAAATAGAGAAGAAAGAGTTATATTGATGGGAATTTAATTGCAGCATGCGGCCGAGATTGAGAAGAAGCAGAATGATTTGGAGAAAAAGAAACTCTTAGGTTCGGTGGTCCAATACGGAAGTGTCGTGCAACTTTTGCATGTCAAATCGAATAAATATCTTACGGTAAGTATGGGACTACAGTGTCGGCTCCCTTTTGTTCTTCGATTGGCTTGAATTAGTAGTCAATACAAGATTCGCGATAACAACTTATATGAAAATGTCACTGATATTAATATATAAAAGCATTCCACCACAAAAAAGTCCATCTGGCATGACACACTTTCGAGAGTACTGTCTGCTGTACTAGTAGACAGTACTGAGTTCTAAAATAAACAAGTGACTATTTTAGGTGAACAAAAGATTACCAGCTCTTCTAGAGAAGAATGCGATGCGGGTTCATTTGGATGCAAATGGCAATGAGGGCTCCTGGTTCTACGTTGTCCCGTTTTATAAGCTTAGATCTACAGGTAAATTGGTTTAATAATTTGTTTCAATTGACACATACAATCGTTGTCACCCTGTTATAATACGATTGATTTAAGTTGTCTGTGTTTGTGATTCAGAGGGTTGGATTCCTATTCGAAATATTTATTGGATTTTTTTAAGGTAATGCGGCGTAAATTTTATTATAATACTAGCTGTACCCGGCGCGCATTGATATGCCACCTACTAAAATAAATGTGAAGGAAAGACATTACACAAATATTTAATTAATTTTGAGTCATTTTATTGATTTTGTTCATTTGACGACAATATTGTCTGCTCAATGTGAGATGTCTTAAGAAACTTAATTATTTGTTTTGTATAATTAGAATTATACGTACAGATACAGGGTGCGGGTGTAACCTTTTTCTATGAAAACATTTAACCGGTGTAAGACCGCGGGTATTTGCTAGTTACATATTATTTTAGACTGCTGCCACACCCTGAGCCCATCATGGCTGGCTACGCCCATGGCACCATCTGTCGAAAATTGGTCATACCAACTCAGAAACCTTCGTGGGCTCATACACAACAACTTTGCTAAAGATCATCACATGATCAAATGCATAGTTTACGATTCTATAAAGGACATACAGACAAACGTTCATTCTTTTATATGTATAGATGATAGTAGAATTAATTGTTCGCAGGTGATAACGTCGTGGTCGGTGATAAGGTTATAATGAATCCGGTTAATGCAGGTCAACAAGTTCTACATGTGTCCGTTAATCATGAACTACCCGATAATATTGGTTGTATGGAGGTAGGACTTTGTTATAACACCTTTTTGATACTTGGACCTTGGTTTATTGGGTAGCACCACCACTTGCACCTGAAATGTTTACTGCCTGATGTTGAGCTTTTTTCACTTTTTGAGTTACATTATTGAAATTTTCATGCGGGTTTTTGAATTGAAAATATTCTATAGCCTATGTTCATCAGGGATAATGAACGATTCTAATGGTAAAATAATTTTTCAATTCGGTCTGTTCCACGCGGAGCAGGAAAAGTTTTTAACTACGAGTATCAAAAACGACAGCATGTGTTTTTGAGAACCACTGGAAGGTCCAGCGCCACTGCCGCTACCAGTAGTAAGGCTTTGTGGGAGATTGAGGTTAGTATGACGCGTCGACGGTTAATAATTGATATTGTATCTATGTAACCTGCTGAAAGGGTTAGCCGAAATAGCAGATAGCTAAATTTAGTACCTGCTTGTCTAGATATAGCATCTGCATTTTTTTAGGTAGTCCAACATGATCCTTGTCGTGGTGGCGCTGGTCATTGGAACTCGATATTTAGATTTAAACATCTGGCAACT
>JAPWLS010002083.1:0-83377 GCA_028551675.1 Tineola bisselliella
ATATTTGGAATATGACTTGTACTCATTCTTATCCATATATTATATACTTTTCTACTTGTGTGTCGTGATTTTAGTTGGAGTCGGACAACTGAAGCATCTTCTCGATGTACATAAAGCGAGTAAATTCCAGTTTGACTGAGATGTTTCTAAGTGTAAGCTCGACTTTGCTTAAGCTGATATATGCCAAGAGTTAAATGCCGTAACTCTTCCCATGTTAATCGTGGAAAATCTGGAAGATCAGAGTCACTTAATAGAGTCCATATCGCTCTTTTTCTGACCCAACCATTTTTTTCAACCATTCGTTGTAAGTTATTAGGCTTCTTTAATAAATCTAACATCCGTTGGGCAATTATATTGTCGTCTTCAGTAACACAAAGTAATAGAATGGCCGTAAAACAAGAGAAATATTTGTAATGTAAATAAAAATCACGCAGGAGATCGAGACACGTTTGAACTCGCATGCGACGTATTAGCTGGATTGACTCGTGAACGAGTTATTATGTTTTATTTTACATAGATGGACTCGACGCACCAAAACAAATGAATGCTGGTTTAGAAGCCTATTCACTGCAGTGTTCGGGAGACTAAAGATAATCATGGTGCACGAAGTCCTTGACGGTTTTTTTTTAGTAGAAAATTAGAAAAATCACTCAAAATAACAAAAATTCAACAAATATACCAAGTTTGATGGCAGTTTTTTGTGACTTGCTATTTATTTTTTTATACAATTTCTGAATAAATATAAAGATCAAAACCTAAACTTCTTATAAATATAATAAATTGATTTTGATAAGAACTTTTTAAATCAAACATTTTTAGGTTTGCTTGGTATATGTTACATGATACAAGCAGCAGTTTATTATAGATAATAGAAAAAGTCACAATTCTACCTACTTACCTAATTATTTTAATTTTGAAATTACCTAAAATGCATTTAATACGTGTTTACTGTTTAAAGTAGTCTTTGTTAGCCATTTTAAGTAACATCAAAATACAGAAATAGCTTTTTATGACACACAACAAGGGCGTTCAGTGCAAACGATCCTCATCAAAAATCTTGTACATTGACAAACATAAAGCAGTAAGGATAACGTTGAATTGTATTCTTGTGAGCTTTCCTAAAATGGTAATTGAATAATGCATGGAAAAAGAACCGTTTTATGGATGTCTTGAATTCTACAAAATTTGTGTTTATTATAATATACATATATTAAAAGTCCGTCGACTTTGCCATTAGGTTTTTTCACAATAAGGTTTAATCATGCTAACTATCGATTAAAATTTTTTAAGCGTTACAATATACCTATAGTTCTACCGTAATGAGAAATTTACATTCGACGTTCAGTATCGCATGGTAAGCGCGAAAAATTTTAAAAAATGCGTAAATCTTTAGGCACTACAAGCGACGAGTAGAAGATGTTGGAAACACTATAAAATTCTCTTTCGGAAACCAATTTTTTAAAGTTTATTATTAATAGAAAGTAATAATTATCATTTATTTAATAAATAAATGAAATTAGCTTTTTCTGTACACGGTTATATTTATTACTCGGTAACATTTGGGTTTGACATTCCCTTTACCCTTAAGTAACATAAGAAAAGGTCAACAAAATTACTAAAATTAGACCGGACCGGGTAAAAAAAACACAAAGAGTTCTACAATTGTTGACTAAATTTAATGAAATAATTTTAAATATAACATAAATCATAAAGAAACAATGAGCAATGTCTTCTTCAAAATTTCTTATAATGGCTGTATATTGTATAAAGATGTACAATTAGTAACATTTGTTCAGCTTTTAATAAATTATTTATTATTGCTATTATTAGTAAATTTCAAGAAATCAATCGATGATTTTAAAATCAATATCGATATATCTTCAGAACATTATGAAGATTCACGAACGATCCAAACATATAGTTTGACATTCATAAAAAGAGGTAATTCCATACAAAAAAAAAGAAAGAATCGTGAATATAAATATAACCTACATTCAATAAATACCTAAGCAAATTATTAGCAAACATCCGTGTAGATTTCGGACATGATAAAAATTTTGGCACACCTTACCGAATGTTATCACGTATATTGTGTCCCGAATCTTATAAACCCCAATTCTTTTGACGTTTTGTTTTCGCCGTACGTGAGGTTAAACCTTAAATCGGGAGTTACGGTCGCGGTCATCGCTGGACACCATCGGAATCTTAACCTGCGAATATACTTAGAATTCAATTTCACCAGATGTCAATAATCTTCATTGTTATGCGCACCCGGTGTTTCTGCTTCTGAAAGTTTTATGTGATACAGATAGAAAAGGGACGTGAATGTGTTTCCTCAAGGTTTTATCTGCGCCTGTTTATTGTTTGGCTTGATGTTTGGTTAGTTTAAAATCGATTTGTGGTCCATTGAGATTCAAATCAAAACAAATGAAAATTATTTATTCAGGGTGGACACGGGAACCTCCCAAATTTCAAAAAATCGTAGTGTATTCGTCTGCTAGTGTTCTCGACCGGAAAACAATTTGGGTATGCAAATTTATGGCAACAGGATGTGAATGTAAATTCTGTAATTTCTGGCAATTTTTTTTTGATATCTCATATAGTTTTCTTTTACCAGCCTTTATTTTGACAATCAAAAAATATAAAGTTTATTAAAATTATTATTATATTAATTTTGTTATTGAATTTGATTTATATTACTCTAAAATATTGCTTAAAATTATACAGTTTACAGTTCTATGTGCTTAAGGTATAGCGAACAGATTTGTACTTATAAATTCACATAAGATTTTCTAAGACTTATTGCCTGTTCTAATCTATTGTATAATCTACTGAGTGTACGACGTACGTATATATTAGATTCTTACAATCCACCAAATCCAAAAGTGCAAGCTCAATATATTACCTAAATAAAAGTACTAAATATAAATCTTCCACCTCCACTTTCCCCTTTACTTTTCAGTTTATCCAAAATATATGCTGAAACTTGTATAACATATAGAGTTACAGAATCAATAGCTAATGGATTTTACATGAGACATGACACTTTGTAAACGTAACAGATGTTACAGGCATTTTTTTCGGAGCGAATCTTTAGAAAACTTTTAGCACAACGTTCCTTCCTATAAATAATAATTACATTTTTGATATTTGTAATTCGGAACATTATATTTAATTATTGATTGATAAAGTCATTTTAGGCATTAGTAGAAAATGTTAAAATTTTAATTATTTAATAAAATCAAATCAAATTGACACAGCAAATACACATAAAAATTATGAAATGAACAAGCAGTATCGTAGTATGTTTTGTAAAACATTAGTAACTGATTGAACATATTGACATTTAAATCAGAATTACAAATTTTAACCATAAACGTGACTGTGAATACATCAGTATTTTCTTACTAAATCCGATTACAATTTAACAAAATTAAGTTAATTTATAATTAAATATATCGTGTATTTGCCAATTTCACTTTAATCAAAAGATAGTTACCTACCGAACCTATAATTTATTCATTCATCCTCACAGTTCAAATTGGATGTCACTTAAATCGAATGTGATTTTCACATTGTATGCCCCATATGCTATCAAGTATTGTAAAATAATTATATTCTTGTTGTTTAGTTTTATTTTCATAGTTTTGAAAGACACACCTGAGATTTAGAAGAGGAACATCTGTCAAGTCAACTATTCCACTGAAATTGTTGCCTACAGTATATTTATCTATAGTGGCAGTTAAACTAACTAAAAAGCAGACTAACTATATATTGAAATATCTAAATTTTCAATTTATCATTTTAATTGTAATACACTAATTCTAAGTCAAAACGCAGTTTTATTTTTCATTTTGTTGCAGGCTATATTGATACTTACGCAAGCCAGTAGTCCAAGTAATTCCACAGAAGAAAAGAAAGACACTGAACAAAGACATGGTCGACAGCTCGGCAATGAAGTAGTGGTCGATATTGAAGACGATGAAAAGACACAGTATTATGAAACAAATTACGACACCAGTTAGTATTATACACTTTTTTAAAGTAATACATGATATGCGACTTGAAGTTAAGTTAGAGTGCAAGACAACTTCTAACATAAAGAACTGCTTGGAAAGAGTATTCGCCTCCGCCATGACAGATTGAGGAGACCTGTACCTTATTTAGGACACACTACTCTATACCTGACTATATCATGGATATCACATTTGAAGGTGGCGTACTAAACAATTAGACTAATTGTATACCATATTCTCTGTTATGTATTGTTTTGTTCAACAGAATACAAACAAACCACTTTAAAATCTTAAGTCGTAGTCTATATCTGCAATCTTTATCACACTTTTACAGCTCACAAACGTTACTAAAATAGGTGTCGGTTATAGATTTGAATAAAACTTCAGGCGTTTATTATTTCACGTTTATTTTGTGTTCTTACATGTATCTTTATCCTCTTTTTTTAATGCGTCATCGATTTAGTTAAATAACATTTACTATGTTTTTAATGATTTACTCATGTTATAAAGCTTCAAAAATTATGTTCCAGATGCCTATGGATTTGGTTATGACGTTGGGCCACAAGGACAGTTTCATCATGAAAATAGAGGTCCAGATGGTGTCACCTATGGTTGCTATGGTTATGTAGATCCAGACGGTTACCTTAGGGCTACTCACTATGTAGCCGATAGTCATGGCTACAGGGTGGTTGAGCCAGAAAAGCCGGTAGAAGTCTTTCCCGATGAAAAACACGAATATGACGAAAAGTAAATTAAAATCTTACAAATTCTATCACTTCTAAACATACAACTATCTTAATATATTAATTAACTTACAGTACTTTAAACGAAAACAAGCCAATTAAAGGGCAGACGATTCCATGGGATAAACTGTACTTCCCTAAGGGTTGTGGTCGCACACCTGGAGGCGTACCAAGTAAACCACGACCACCACGCCCACCTCGCCCACCTCCAGATAGTTCTAGTCAGCCGAGTAACCCTAAACCTGGTGTTTATCCTGGCAGTCAAGGTAGATCAATAAATTGGAATTATATACTACCTATATTCATAATATGCTTTTTTTGTTTGTTATTACTTATTATTTCTATGAATTTATTGTTATCTTATTTATTCAGGTGGTTACAAACCAGGTCAAGAGCCAAATGGACCTGGGGGCCCTAACGGTTCAGGTGGATCAAATGGTCCCAATGGACCTGGTGGTCCTAACGGGCCAAATGGTCCCAATGGACCTGGTGGTCCTAACGGGCCAAATGGTCCTTATGGACCTGGTGGTCCTAACGGACCAAATGGTCCTTATGGACCTGGAGGACCAGGTAAATAGAAAATGAAATTGATAATAATGACGTCCGGATGTGATAACGTATAGTGTACAATTATAACATTTTAGATGGGTCAGGATATTATCCTGGCCAACCTGGAAGACCAGGCACACCAGGCACACCTGGTAAACCAGGCACTGGAGGAACATATTATCCCGGTCAAGCGGGAACACCAGGTGCTCCTGGCGGTCCAGGTAATTATATCACAGATACAAAAATTTAATATTAATAATAAATTTGCATATTAATAATATTATTTGACTTACTAACTTGTGACTTAATGATAACTAATCATAATTAAAATGAATTATGAATTTGAAGGTGGTCCAGGTGGACCCGGCGGTCCCGGAGGACCTCCTACACAAGGAGGATACTATCCCAGTCAACCCGGTACACCAGGCACACCTGGTGCTCCGGGTCATCCAGGTACCGGAGGAACATATTACCCAGGACAGCCCGGATATCCAGGTGCCCCCGGCGGTCCAGGTTATTACTACACAAATATTAATTAGCAATTTAATAAAGTAGTTTTCCTTACATTTTGCAATCTTTCCTCTTATATTAACATTAATCCAAATTTTCAGGAGGACTAGGAGGTCCAGGCGGTCCCCACGGCCCTCCTCAAGGCGGATACTATCCTGGTCAACCAGGTACACCAGGCTCACCTGGTACTCCTGGTCACCCAGGCACTGGAGGAACGTATTACCCAGGTCAACCTGGATCACCAGGTGCACCCGGCGGCCCAGGTTATTATATTACAGATACATTAAAATTTAAAATGTTGATTTAATGTTGATAAAATGTTTCTTATTGTAAAGTTAGTTTAAATTGTAATATCCTTATGGAAAATACAAGTGTTTCTCTCTGAAGTGTTAGTTCTCTAGAGAATAAATAATACACTTAGTAATACATTTAGTCATATTTATGAAAAGATCCGGGACAACCAGGACAACCAGGTGCTCCAGGTGGACCAGGTAGATATTACTTTTAGAAAACACCTTACATTAAATACATATTTAAAGGAGTATTTAGCATAATAATAATTTATTATCAATCACATGATTCTTAATAAAATAATCTACAATTTAAGGTGGCCCTGGAGGACCGGGAGGTCCAGGTAGGCCCCCAACATCAGGCACCTATCACCCAGGCCAACCAGGCAGTCCAGGTTCACCTGGCAGTCCAGGACAACCAGGCCAAACTGGTGGATATTACCCAGGACAACCAGGGCAGCCAGGCGCTCCAGGTGGACCAGGTAAATATTGCTTTTAGAAAACACCTTACATTAAATATTTAAAGAAGTATTTAGCGTAATAATAATGTGTTATCAATAACATGACTCTTACAAAAATAATCTACAAATTAAGGTGGCCCTGGAGGACCGGGAGGTCCAGGTAGGCCCCCAACATCAGGCACCTATCACCCAGGCCAACCAGGGCAGCCAGGCGCTCCAGGTGGACCAGGTAAATATTGCTTTTAGAAACACTTTACATTAAATATTTAAAAAAGTATTTAGCGTAATATTAATGTATTATCAATCACATGAATCTCAAAAAAATAATCTACAATTTAAGGTGGCCCTGGAGGTCCTGGAGGACCAGGCAGGCCCCCAACTTCTGGCACTTATCACCCAGGCCAACCCGGTGGATACTATCCGGGACAACCAGGACAACCAGGTGCTCCAGGTGGACCAGGTAGATATTACTTTAGAAAACACCTTACATTAAATATTTAAAGTAGTATTTAGCATAATAATAATTTATTATCAATCACATGATTCTTACAAAAATAATCTAAAATTTAAGGTGGCCCTGGAGGACCGGGAGGTCCAGGTAGACCTCCAACATCAGGCGCCTATCACCCAGGCCAACCAGGCAGTCCAGGTTCACCTGGCAGTCCAGGACAGCCAGGCCAAACTGGTGGATATTACCCAGGACAACCAGGGCAGCCAGGTGCTCCAGGTGGACCAGGTAAATATTGCTTTTAGAAAACACCTTACATTAAATATTTAAAGAAGTATTTAGCGTAATAATAATGTATTATCAATCACATGATTCTTACAAAAATAATCTACAATTTAAGGTGGCCCTGGAGGTCCCGGAGGACCAGGTAGGCCCCCAACTTCTGGCACCTATCACCCAGGCCAACCAGGCAGCCCAGGTTCACCTGGCAGTCCAGGACAGCCAGGCCAACCTGGTGGTTACTATCCAGGACAACCAGGACAGCCAGGTGCCCCAGGTGGACCAGGTAAATATTGCTTTTAGAAAACACCTTACAATAAATATTTAAAGAAGTATTTAGTCTAATAATAATGTATTATCAATCACATGATTCTCACAAAAATAATCTACAATTTAAGGTGGCCCTGGAGGTCCCGGAGGACCAGGTAGGCCCCCAACTTCTGGCACCTATCACCCAGGCCAACCAGGCAGCCCAGGTTCACCTGGCAGTCCAGGACAGCCAGGCCAACCTGGTGGTTACTATCCGGGACAACCAGGACAGCCAGGTGCCCCAGGTGGACCAGGTAAATATTACTTTTAGAAAACACCTTACATTAAATATTTAAAAAAGTATTTAGCGTAATAATAATGTATTATCAATCACATGATTCTTACAAAAATAATCTACAATTTAAGGTGGCCCTGGAGGTCCTGGAGGACCAGGCAGGCCCCCAACATCAGGCACCTATCACCCAGACCAACCAGGCAGTCCAGGACAGCCAGGCCAACCTGGTAGTTACTATCCAGGACAACCGGGACAGCCAGGCGCCCCAGGTGGACCAGGTAATTACTACTTTAGAAAACACCTTACATTAAATATGTAAAGTTGTATTTAGCGTAATAATAATGTATTATCAATCACATGATTCTTACAAAAATAATCTACAATTTAAGGTGGCCCTGGAGGTCCTGGAGGACCAGGCAGGCCCCCAACTTCAGGCACCTATCACCCAGAACAACCAGGCAGCCCAGGTTCACCTGGTAGTCCAGGACAGCCAGGCCAACCTGGTGGTGACTATCCAGGACAACCAGGGCAGCCAGGTGCTCCAGGTGGACCAGGTAAATATTGCTTTTAGAAAATACCTTACATTAAATATTTAAAGAAGTATTTAGCGTAATAATAATGTTTTATCAATCACATGATTCTTACAAAAATAATCTACAATTTAAGGTGGCCCTGGAGGTCCTGGAGGACCAGGCAGGCCCCCAACTTCTGGTACCTATCAGCCAGGCCAACCAGGCAGCCCAGGTTCACCTGGCAGTCCAGGACAGCCAGGCCAACCTGGTGGTTACTATCCGGGACAACCAGGACAGCCAGGTGCCCCAGGTGGACCAGGTAAATATTGCTTTTAGAAAACACCATACAATAAACAATTAAATAAGTATTTAGCGTAATAATAATGTATTATCAATCACATGATTCTTACAAAAATAATCTACAATTTAAGGTGGCCCTGGAGGTCCTGGAGGACCAGGCAGGCCCCCAACTTCAGGCACCTATCATCCAGGCCAACCAGGCAGTCCAGGTTCTCCTATCAATCCAGGACAGCCAGGTCAAACTGGTGGATATCACCCAGGGCAGTTATATTTGCTTTCACTTATCAGGTGGTGAAGAAGGTAATGGAGAAACTAGTGGTAGTCCAAGTGGAACTGGAGTTCAACCACCACCAAATCCACCAAACAGTCAAATGCCACCATTCCCGATCTATGTTATTCCATACCCATTGCCGATCGTACCGAGCCCCGGTTCATGTCCTTGCTATCTCTTAAATCCAGGGCAGAATAATACAACTACGTCACAGCCTCAACAAAACCCTCCTTATGGCGCTGCTTATGCTCCATATGGTATTATCGGATTCATTCCTGTAGTTTTTGTCCCATATTGTCCTGGAAACAGTACTGACATGCAACAAGTTCAACCAAACTTTCCTAACGCTGTCCCAGTTCCATATAACTGCGCACAATGCCAAGCAAACAACGACTATTATAGATTTGTGGGTAGATGGAATGGCGCCCGTAGCAATGACTTTGGAGATTTGAAAGAAATACATTCATTGCCTGAACTTGAAACCCTACTCAAGCATCAAATTAGACCACTCAGAAAGAGTTTGAGACGCATTGCTGCTCACCCCAGAATTCTGGATACCGACTCAACAGCTGTAGCTGTTTCACAGACGAAGAATTAAGTTAGTGATTAAGGTAGAAATTATTAATAAGCATACTGTCACCGTGAGCTAAGTAATTTTGGGAATGTCCGATATCGATAATTGTCTTGGACGATCTCAGAATTAAAAACTCGCAAGTATTTTGTATATTAAAATTTTGATTAATTTTTTAATATATCAATTATGCAATTTGCGTATGTAATATTTACAAAATTAACATACCATAAAATTATTTATATTATTAAATTATAAATTTACTTGTGCTGCCATTTAGATAGTTATTTAAATAAATAAATACATTATAATTAAAGGCTATTTTATTTTTCTCAACAACAATGATATACAGTATAATGCGGTACTTTATCAAGAATAAATTACCGCATTAATGAGGTAATGATTGTTACTAGCAACACTAGGTAGATCGGCGAATATTCGGAAATATTAAATAAATTGTGCATTATTAACAGTGACGTTTTGTCGGTCAACTAGGTTCTCACTTTCCATTCTTCAATTTCATTGGCTAATCTAATTGTTTTTTCTTAACACAGGTTTCCTACACCATGAACCACTCTTTAAAGTCTGAAATAAATAAATAAAATTGATCCTGTTGTTTCCTATAGTAACTATATACATTTAAATAAATGAGTTAAATATAAAATTATAAACAGAATCTAAACAGATTGTCGCTGTACCTATCTACAATACATAATACAATATAATAAACAATAATTCCACAGTGACCCTGCAGCTAAGTATAACAGCCTATACCGTTTGGGATTACTGACAATACAAAAGTGCTACGTAGTGTCTTGCATAACAATTAGTTCCGCCGTTTGTAATGGTAATAGGTCTTTAGTACTGAGTTCAGTATCTACTTAAAATTAATGCAGACGTTACTATTTTCGCCTTTAAACGCATTTTAGAATCATTATTTATTGATCCAGCTACAATTGAAAATATATTTTAAATGCCATCATTAGGTGTCATATGGTATTTCTGTAGATTTAATTAAATAAGAATAAATGTAGCGGAGCGATCACGTGTATAAATTCTGTGTTAGAATCGCATAAATGCTAAAGTTTTTATATGTTCGTAAATATGTCACTTTATTCCATTCTAATAGGGAGAATTGTGATTTATTTACGCACTGGCCTTAGAGCAAAAGCGTGCGATATCCATGGTTTTTAATTCGAGGATTGTCTTTCGCTCATCGGACCTATACACATTGTATGAAAAGAGTTCCGCATGCGAGTAATCGGATAGCGAGTTTTGTTTTGTGTTACATTGCATGCAACCCATAACACCATCGTAAACCGTTCCCCAAATGCTTTTTGCTAAAGAATGCTTTTCATATATGAAAAGACGCTATTAGGTTAGTGTTTAAAGTAAAAGTGTTGCCATATTAAAATATAAGATGGTTTAACACAACCACCAACCGTCTGGCCCACTATGATCAAAGGATTAGTCTTGTAGTCTTACGAACACAATCTAATTGCGTAACTTAAAAGCAGTCACTTCGTAAACCTTATTCTAAAAATCTTTTCGAATACCTATAAATAATGCCTGTAAATATTGCAAACCAATATTTTAATTATTGTATTTACCTGTTTGTATTAAAGTATTTTGGTAATAATAATAGATCATTGCATTACTATACTGTGTAGTATTTACCCATGGTATACTTTTGCAAACATTTCGTTCAACATCTCAAATTAAATAATAGCGTTAAATATATTGTTGTTTGCTAAGGTTAAATCGAAATAGTGTTAGGTGGTGACCCTGGCTTACATGTATCGTCACGGGTCAATGCGGACCCGTGCACTAGCCGTGGACCATAACCAAGACACGCCGTTTAAAGTGGCTCTAAACAAATATAGAAAACATGCATTTTTATGCAAATATACTAGAGAAGACTTGTGAAACGAAATCTGTGCGAAAACCGATATGTATTACATTTGTAAATATTGGTGACCAATCTTAGTAGCGTAACAACTTTGGTCCTGACATCTTCACTAATATATTTAGTTTGATGATATTTTAAGACATCCTTAGCCTTTGAGTTATATATGAAACAATAAAATTATATGTTGCAACAAATGCAATAAAATTAAATCCATACATATAAGTCCTATAGGTATTGACGGAGATTAATGGACTGTCACCTTCTACGATGCGCTACAAGTTTGGACCTTAATTGAGGGAATTATTACAGACATTAATGCAACTTACGTCTATGAGTAGAGAAAGTATAGAATCGTAAAAACTAAAGAGTAAGTACAGATAACAATCAAGTTGAGTTTCAGTCAAGTCAAACAGGGCTTCGCGTAAAGTGGTAGAATATTTTCGCATTGTGTGAATACACGTTTATGCATATAATAAAGTATATATAATCCTTGAAAATGTTCCTTAAAAGTAAGACGTATGAATAAGAACATTACACGTATTCGGACTAAGAAGCCATTATGAACTGTCGCCTTCGCATAATAATCCAACATAATGGTCATGATATAATAATAAATATTATACAAATTTAAAAATAGAATTTAATAATAACAATGAATATAATATACGTAAATTTACGTTTGTTTTGATTTCTTTAGATGTATCTGCAAAGTTTTCGAAACAGCCAATTTGAAGCCGCATAAAGTATTTTAAATCATATCTTATATTTTAAATAACCCCACACATCAACCTAGTATCCTTGTGATAATCTGTATTCTGACATATTAGATATATACATTTTAAATTAATTGAATTATTTTTATACTAATTCTTTTAGTGTTGACCAGATTTTTTCTTCTGTATAAGTGGAGAGGTCCGAAAAAGAACCGAAGCATCAAATCAGAATCAATGAACGATAGTAAGAATTGTTAGCGATAATGGTTGCTGTAATAGTTGAACCAATAAACGCATTTAAATCTGTTTGAACTATTTTACGTACAAGAGAAAACCTTGACCAGTTTATCCTCAAATTTTCCTTGCCACAACAAAACACGCCTTTTAACAACGATGTTAATATTACTTGTGTGTTTACACAACAACCGTAACCTCACGTAACAGTTAACACAAATGGATGTGATGAGTGTGTATGGGACTGACGCATTCAATTTTAAAATGTTTCAGTGCTATGAGACATTGTAGGTCGGTACTTAATTGCCTTTTAAACTCTATTTGCTAAGAGAGCAAACTATGGAATAACATATCTGTATTTTGTTTGGAGGACAAGAGAATTACAATTTTTCAATTCTTACCCAACATGCATTGCAAAGTTATTTAAAGAAAGAAAATGTACGTGTTCATTCTGTATATCGATCTATATTATTCCCAACTGCATTAAATTGTTTTTCGTTAGATCACAATAGATTAGACTTATTGGTATGTGGGTGATTTTTAGAACACATACCACCATTTATTTACCAGACGATTGTGAATTGTGGGAGTTGTTAAAACATAGTACTAAACAGGCAAAGCATACATATGCACCCAGTAGGCATGTGGTGAGTCTGCTTTCTGGTTACCCATCACCATATTATATTTATTAGTAGGTAATTGTCCCGCATGCGTTGTAGCCGAGTCAACTATTAATGAAAAATAAACATCCGTACATGATGTATATCTCCTCCTCTTCAAATGTCTTCCACTCATGACTTGCATTCCAGATTAGTATCAGTTTTGGTTTTTAATAGTCTTTTGGCATGAACCAGGCTGCTATAAAAATACATATATTATTCGAATTGTTATACGATTACAATTAGTAAGTAATATATATCCTTCACACAATAGATACTTTTGTTTAACAGGCTCTTGTTCTAAATAACTTCCTACTTGACCTATCGTTCCATTGTACTCTGAAGTACCTCCTAGAACCACTCAAAAGTACTGATTACAAGACCAATTTGTTATTAACGTAAGTAACATTACTATGGTGCAATTACCATGTGCGACATTAATTATACTACTACTAGTAATACTTAAATCTCATGCCCTAGTTCTTTTTTACATCGCAGTTCAGTATATTATAGCAACACTCGTCGTATTTTAAATGTGTAACAGAAGTTACCTCGGCTATGTCGATATCTAAAAATGATGGTACTACGCCAACGCTGGCTTAACAACCATTATTAGTCTTCTTCCAGAATAGACAGAAGCAATGGCAAATATGTTATCTTCATGCATGTACATTGACAGAGAGTTCCTATTATATTTTCTTTTGATATGTCAGAACCACCTCAACATACCTGTTTCCACTCCAATCACTACGAAATAATATAAAAATGAAAAAAAGAAGATATTATTCTCTAACGTTTTTTTTTTCTTATGGTGATTTCTGATTATCCTTAACTTTATTAAACATATTTAAAATAATCATGATATAAATAGTGAGACGCATATTATTATTATCAAAACTGAATATTTTCCTCTTCTATAGTTAGGACAATACCGTCCAAAAATGCAAACCAAACTTGTGAATATCCAAAAACAATATCTACAATCTTAAACTCTAATTGTTACGACAAAAAGGTTACATTCATATAATACTTTCTGAAGGGAGACATGAAGTGCGAATACGTGTTACGTCACATAGCGACCTTCATATGAGGAGTGACCTCGAGTCAGTCGAGCGTAAGAGTAATTGAAGACGTCACTGCAATCATTTCACCAAGAATTTGTCATACTTCACAAAACTTCCGGGAATCTAACAAAAGTATATTTAATTTAAATCTCGACAAAGCAATGATAATTTACAGAAATTATATATATTTAACTCCAAACACATTTTAGTATCAAAATTTTCAATATACATGTATATATATACCTATATATTTTAAATTTATCATCAATAAATTAGTTGAATTATATTCAATTACCTACTTCAGAAGTTACCACGAGTACCTATAGTATATGTTTAGTTCTAGACTACATGTTATAGCAATTAAGATATACAATTTTAATTGATATTTATTTTATTTATCAATTCTTTAAATATATATTTTACATATGTCTCTATAAATAAAGAAAAAAGGAATAAAATAATTGAAAGTAGAATTAAAAAATTTGCTAATGCATAAGAATAATAACCCAATCTAGAGATGTAAAATAATTTTGCAGTGTTTTATGTTCCACAATATTGCTGTGTACTAAGGTTTTTAAATTAAGTAATAAATCGAATAAATACTTATATAAAACTTATAGATAAGTAAACATTGCCGTGATAATCCAATAAAATACAAATTGGCGCAATAAACGCATAACTGTAAATTAATTAATCATAAACTTAGCAATAGTAAATAAACTTGAGAAAATATTTCTAAGAGCGACCCAAGCATTGAAATTAAATACGATAATAATTGGTTCATTTGATATTGCTTAAATAACTATTTCTTTTAATCATTAATATCTTAGGAACTGATATAAGGGAAATACATCGCAGGACAATATATTGAACAATACGATTTTAACTGTAAGAAAGTTTTCACCAAACTCGATGCCAGAAATTAACTCGTAAATATCAAATACCTTTTGTCGGCACCAATTTCCAAAAGATTTGTATATAATGTACCTTAATTAATCATCGTTAAATTTAAAAATGACATAGTCATTGAATACTACCTACTAAATTTTAAGGCGCTCTTAACAGCCCTCTGGTCGTATGCTATAATAATAATATTTCCTGCAATCATCATCAGTCATCAAGCTGCGTCACCATAGCCTAGACAGAAGGACGATCTGACTACAAACGACTCATTACCTAGAGGGACCATTGTCAATTATGAACAAAAAGTCTCACGCCGTATAAAGACGTTGGAATCACGCAAACGCACACAGAGCGCATCTCCTACCAATAGAATACACGCGTGCGTATCTTATAATATCAAAACATATAACATAGGACTAGTCCGTTTCATTTTTCAAAATGGTGAGTCAATAAACTAAAATTTTATTTTGTTATCATATCCGATAATGTTTTATGTACAAAGCAAGTAATTTTGCAGCATGAAATGTGTGTTTCAGTTATTAAAAATATACCTATACATAAAATAATAATTGATACATAAGAAAGCTGTGTTGCTTTAAAAAAATTATAATTCTACAAACATTTTTATATGTAAAAATTGTAACTCCTAATTTTTCTGTTTCAAGCGATTTTTGATTACATGAGAAGAAAAATACTATATTAAAATATATTCGCGTGTATGCAAATTTATCTAAATTAAAAATATTATTGTTAAAACAACAAATAATTCCATAAAAAAGTTCAACAAAATTGATTGACGGTCATCTCTATTAGGCGTTAAATGAATTTTCCACAATTTCTATTGTTAATTTTCAACGCGGTAATTTAAAAAAATATAGATTACTTGTGAATTACTTTTTTATTGCACTTTGAAGCTTTATTTTCTAATCATTTCGCGTCGTTCAATAAAAGATGATATATTATTATTTGCAAATATAATTAAACTTCTAGAAGCCGCCCTTATCGATACTAATTAATAGTAACTAAGGCAATGTTTTGTTTATTTTTCATAGTATTTTGACCATCAAAGCAATAATCGTTGTTATTATACAATTCTCTCACGCGAATTTGTGACCTACACCGAATCATTAACAGTTAGGAACTCGGAACTTAATTATCACTGTTATAATCAAGGCCTTCGCATATCAATGTTTTGTTTTCTTTTTGTGAATATTGTTCTATTAAAGGCAAAGGGTTCTTAGTCGTTTTTTAAAACATAGCAACATCATCAATATATTTTATAATACTGATGAAATATATACTATAAATTCGTTGGAGGGAAAATCACGTGCTACTAGCACGGTGCTATTCTAGCCACAACTGCGACGATACAGTTTTCGCAAATGACGCTCTTAATTAATTGCAGTGTTTTTAAATTAGTTTAGAAAGATGATTCAAGCCGATTTGTATCTTAAGAATACCATTTAAACTCTTTTTTATTAATACATAAACTGAATTTGAACTTAACTATCATTGACAAAATAACAATTTTTTTCAGTATTTTCCGTTATTGCTGGCCTGCTTATTAGGCAGCGCATACACTGCACCTCAAAGCAAAAGTAAAACAGAAGCTCTCGCTACAAATTTAGAAGCTAAGGACAAAGATGAAACTTTAATTGGAGCAGCTAGCACAACATGTAAGTAAAAAATGCGTTATAAGTAGCAGTGCTATTATAAAAACTTCCGATATGAGCAGTTTAATCTATTGCAATAACTAACACAATGAGTTTGCAGAATCTTACTCAATGATATGGTCATTATCACATCATTAAGTTTCCTATTATTTATTATGACGTTAAGTAACTAATACGTGAATAAAAGACCTTATGTTAGATGCAACTTTATTCGAATGAAAGTGGTTCATTATTATTATTTTACATTCCTGTACTGGCTACCAAAGTATTTTCAGCATCAAAAATAACTAAGAAAATGATATAATATTTCAATTATTTAAAGGTGTGTTGTAGAATGCAGATATTGTTACAAGAGTTTTAGTTCTTTGAGGTATAAATTAAACTCTGTAGGTGTTTGTCTAGTTTAGTTTAAATAATAACAATTATTTTTTGTATTAATCGTAATACAGGTGTTATTATAAGATTCTCCATTGCTACATAGACCACAGACGCTTTATCATACAGGGTAATGCAAAAGAAGTAACTCATTATTTTTACGATTTCAGATACACGTCGTTACTCAGATTTGAATGGATTTAATTCTGGTTACGGAGGGGTGACTGGGCATGGCATTATAGACGACAGATACAATTATTATGGAAATAGCGGGTACGATTCAGGCCTTGGATATTCTGGTTACAATGGAGGATTCGGTGGATATCAAAATGGATACAACGGTTATAACGGGATTGGAACTTATAATAGTGGATATGGAGGTTATAAGGGATACAATGGGCTCGGTGGCTACAACAGCATTGGTGGATATAACGGAGTAGGTTATAACAGTGGATATGGAGGATATGGCGGTTATGGAGGAAACGGAGGATTAAATTCTTATTATGGATATAACAACCCTAATTATTATCAAGGGGCAAGCAATCTTGGCTATGGTTATTATAAGAAAAGTGGGTTTTACGGTGGAGTTACACCCAGTTTAGTTACTGGATATAGAGGATATACGAGATAAACTTGCTATAGAATCGGCGGCTAGTCCGCTTTGCTGTCGCATAATATTAACTTAAGGACGCACTCACTAAGTGCATATTTTCTATTTATAATATAACCAAAGTATTAAACCAAAACAATAAAAATAATTGAACATCAACTATGTGCTTTTAATCAAACTTCTGTCTAAATTAATAAATACACCAGCTTCAATGGGTTGTAGTTTAGAATGCAATAAAACACGAAATTATCATTTTGGAGTTTATTAACTAATTATTTTAGTCATACATCATTATCGCGTTATACTCAACATAATATATTCGTATAAACGCTTATAGTATTATACCAAAATGGATTATTAAATTATTATTAGCATACACGACCAAGATAGTTATTAAATTAAACATTTGTACAATATAAAGGAACACCGACATCGATGGAAACGTAACAAACAACTTTTCTAATAGCATTCATACAAAAATTCATAGTAATATTACTCTTAATTAAAATTTCTTCAACTCTATTGGTAAATTCTTACAACTATTTAAAATTGCGTATGTCGAATGTATCCTCCACATACGGGCTATGGGTACAGGAAATGATAAAAATAAAACAAGTTTTGATAATCAATATTTGGCTGAGACTACCCAGCCGACTTGCAAGTGTATGCGTGACGAGGGAACTGTCCGTGCAGTCCCAACTTAATTAAAATAAATGTTACTAATCTGATCCAGAGATGCTCGTTTGCTTTTTCATGGATTTTAGAGCGCGTTCACGCAACTTCCTTTCCAAATCTTCGTTATTAGTTTTATCATCATCATCGTCATCGTCAATATCGTCGCTATCAGACGACTCTTCCTTCTTCTTTGATGTTTTCTTATGCTTCTTGTGTTTTTTATGTTTCTTTGAATGTTTTTTGTGTTTTTTCGAATGCTTCTTTTTCTTAGGTTCATCACTTTCCGAATCTGAATCAGATTCAGATTCTGATACTTTCTTTTTAGACTTCTTCTTTACAACCTCCTCACTATCAGAGGAAGACTCCTCTTTCTCGCGTTTCTTGATTTTTTTATCATTCTTCTCTTCATCGCGTTTTCTACTTTCTTCCACATGTTTGCCTTTCCTTTCATCGATTTTACGGATTTTTATTTCTGGTGAACCAGTGTTATCTTTTGAGGGGTCCCTCTTCTTTCCACGTTTAGTTTCTTTTTCAAGGGAACTGCCGGAATCTCGGCGTGATGCTTTCTTTTTAGTTATCTTAGTGTCACTGTCAGAACTATCAGGAGACTCATCTGTATTAGCTTTTTTATTCTTTGAGTGTTTTGTATCACTTTTCTCAGAACGCGAAGAACGTTCAGTAGAATCGAGGTTGCGTTTTTTAGTCTTTTTCTCGATTTCAATTTCATCAGGAACACATTTTTGTTTAGTTTTGCTACTTTTGTGTTTGACTTCCTCTTCAGAAGTCGACTCTGAACTAGAGGATCGACTCTTCTTCTTCTTAGCCTTCTTAGATACCTTTTTCTTGATAGCTTTTTTACTTTTCTTTTTCTTATCCTCCTCAGAATCACTTGAAGAGGAATCATCAGAGTCACTTTCGCTGGAAGAGCTTTCTTTCTTAGCCTTTTTCGTACGTTTACTAGAAACCTTTTCTTTACGTTTCAACTTAGCCTTGTTTTTAGATTTAGATGTTTCGTCCTCGCTTTCGCTTTCAGAAGCAGAGTGTCGCGATTTACGCTTACCTTTCTTTGATTCAGGTCGCGAAACTTCTTCAATCACTTCTTTACTTGAAGGTTCATCTTTATCAGTTTTTTTGTTATTTTCTGTTTCATTCTTCTGGAGGAACGGCGATGGTGTACGAGACAAACTCTTCGAGTATTCCCTTCTAACTGGTATAAATGCGACTATATCTTCTCTCGGTTCTACTATTTCGTCAACTTTAGGTTGGACAGCAGTTTGATTAATAGGTTTCTCGCGAGTCACAGAAGATTCTCTCGAGGCAAAGTGTTCTCGTTCTTTGGGGACCTGACGCACTGCTGTAGACTCGTTCTCCGGGATCTTCTTTTCAATGTTTTCTGTAAATGCTTATAGAAATTACACTTTAGTAATAATTAAATCTGCCTATTTAACTGAGTGTTGTACTACTTACCTTTTCTCGGAATAGAGACTGATTTTTCTAAACGCTCCTTTATGATATCGCTAGATCGGCGTACACTCGATTTACGATCCTTGGACCTTCTATCTTTATCTCTTGATCTGTGAACATTTTATAAAATTTAAAACTAAGGTGTTAAAAACAGAAAAGATAAATAAAACCCAACATACCTATCTACCGAACGTCGCGAAGACCTCCTATCACGATTGCTTTTGTCCCTTGATCTTCTATCGCGAGAGAGTCGATCGCGAGAGCGACGATCCTTTGACCGGCGATCGCGACTCCGACGTCGGGATCGCGAACGGCGACGGTCACGAGAACGGCTCTTTCTATATAATTGTACATATTATTATAGCTTAGACCTTAAAACGTTTATATTTTTTAATGTAATTATCAATTACCTTTCTCGTCTAGATCGAGAGCGGGAACGTCGCCGCCTCTCCAATGAACGTCTTCTGTCGCGTGACCTATAAAAGTGAGATTATAACACAAATTTTTTATCATTTTCTATGAAATTCAACACCTTTGGAAACCCTATTTACCTTTCCCGACGTTCCCTGCCCCGCCGTCTCAACCTTTCCCGTTCGCGGTCACGCTCTCTTTCCTTTTCCCGCTCCTTATCCCGCTCACGGCGATCCAGCGATCGACGACGGACCGGCGACTTGCTTCTGTAAATTTATTTACAATCAAACAATAAATAACAAATTCTTTTACATAAACAATTGCCACAAGTGGTAACTATAAAAATATGGGTGACAGTGGTTTTCATTACCTTTCCCTGCGTGAGCTACGCCTTGGACTGGCGCTGGAAGAGTCTCTATTGGACCGGTACTGCCTTTTCTTGTGTGAAGATGACGTCTTTTTCACACTTCCATCTATGAACACTGACATTAATATCAGAAATATTGATATTTAATTCCAATAATGTGTATTAAACTTACGGGAGGAGGCTGATGATGATCGCCTATCGCTTGAAGTCCTGATCACTTTCTCTGCAGCTTTCTCCTCATTGTTATCCTCCATAGACCTGTAACATACTTCAATGTTTTAATATATGAAAATTATTAATCTAGTAGTAGTCAGAACCTTTTTAACAACTTTTGGATATAAGGAGCGCACAAACTTTTACCACACAACATAATATTTAATTTTTTTATAAATAATAATTGGGAATTTGAAAGCGAAACTTAAGTTCTAAAGAGAATTACGTACAATAATTAAGTGGATATAATGTTGCACTTTTTGGACTGAGGGTTAATTTAGCTTCATGAAAATACTTGCTTTCGGAAAAGTGACACGTAGTACATCACTTGGAAAGCTGAATATTAAGAAAGGTTATATTGACCTGGCTGGAGATGCAGATTTGCGAGTAAGCTCTGCATTATCTTGTTTATCCTCACATTTGACGGCATCCTTATTTATTTCACCTGTGGAGTTATTATGATTTACCTCCTCTTTTTTAACTTCTCCCTCGGACTCTGCATGTCGCGGCGACTTGCCATTTTCTGTAAAACACACATTTATATTTACTTTCAATGCATTCCTTGTATAAACTGGGCAATTAGACATACCTTTTGGTTCTGGTAACTGCACATCATCAACACTATTATTCTTAACAGGGCTGTTTATATCTTTGCTCCTATCCTTGCTTCTATCCTTAGTTCTCCTTCGTGAACGACGCGGGCTGCCACTGCGATGTCTATAATGACGACTGCTATAAAAAAGGCCATATTAATTCACATATATGGTATACAAATATTTTTTCAATTGATCAATGAGGGGAAATCTTGAGCAACGGAAATATTTTCAAAGGAGCAATGATCTGTATATGTATTATAAATCTATGTACAAAAAATTCACCTCCTGTCATTAGAGCGGTCCCTAGAGCGAGATCGGGATCGCGAACGGCGTCGATCACGCGAACGACGACGAGACCGGGACCTGGATCTTGAGCGTCGACGGCTATTTTCTTTAGAATCTTTCTCCTTTTCTTCCTATAAGCCATAGTTAGGATGTAAAAGATATTGTATAAAAGTATAATAAAAATAAAAAATTTAATCATTCATTCATTACTGTATTATTAAATATGCAATCCATACCAGTCTCTTTTTTATTTCTTCTTTCTTCTGTTGCGTGAAGGACTCGGGTATTCCATTCTCACTAGCTTGTGCACTCAGCAGCAGCTCCCACAGCTCACCCATGAAAAGACGCGCATTCTTCCCATTCAGGAACCCAGTCAAGTTTATCTGCATTTTCTTTGGACAAGGGAACTAGGGAGGGAAGGAGAGGAATGGAAAGAAAAAACAAATAATTAGTTAAGCATTGTTCACATTGTCAAGCAATTTAATGCAACCATATTCCTGTTCTTTTTCAATTTTCATCTAAAACCTTCAATTATCAGTATTTCCTTGTTTCGTAATGAAATTGACTTAATAATGACATTCTATATCAAAACCATTAAGAGTGCCATACTTTGAAAAGTAAACAAATACATCAACATTGAAACATGCTTAGATGTGACTGGTGTAGGGAAGCATAATGTGCATGTATGTACAACAAATTAAGTGTATTATTGTTGATTGCAGCACGATGTGATGGAGCAGCAAGCGGCTGGCAGCTGAAGAAGATGCACGAAGGCAGGTGGCAGCTCAAGGATGAACATCTTCTGTCTTCCATCTCTTGCATCTGTAAGGGGTTTGCGAACGCAACCACATTATGTTGAACGAAAGGCCTAAACAAGACTTCCCATACACAAGTCAAATCTTCTCTTAATGGCTTTAGAATATCTCGTTTTGCTTCCAAAAAATTAAATTCCACAGTGGAACAAGGGATTAACTGTCGTAAGTATTGAAGTTCCACTTAAATACCGATTGGAGTATGCAAAAGAGGCCTCGAGTAGCGGCGGCGATGACGGACTGCGGGTGACAGGCGGCGACGGCGACAGGACAGCCAGTGCCGCGCCCGCTAAACCGAAGGAACCATAAAAATATCCATACGCAATGAATACACAAACAATTGTTGAATTGCAGTGTCTTTAACATAATAACTTATACAATTTTAATCGCCATTCACAATAAAGAAACTGCAATGATTATATTAAAAATTATCATATAATATTATAGTAAAAAGCAACTTCCTTCCTACCTTCTCCTCAAGTTGATTGTTGACATAGTCGATGACCACATCATCTTCATTGTCCAAGATGGCTGTTATCTTCTGGGTGATCCATGGCTTCAGCACATCCAGTTTCACCTTTGACATGTCCACCTACATGAAAATAATTAACTAAAAATCTGGTATAACATTATACACGCGTTTTATAATTACGAAGTTGTTACAATTTTGATGATAAATAGCCCTGTTTTAGGAAAAATATTAAAATACGCACTAAAAATGTATCCCTGGTAAAAAAATTACCTGCTGAGTTAAACTGTCTCCAAACTTCATTTGTTTCATCAGCTTCTTCTCCTTGTCACTGAAGCGGGTGTCCTGTTCAGTGCTTGTCCCCTAAGATAATTTTACAATATTAAAAGAAATACCACGAATAAGTCCAGCCTTAATCATTTATAACCCCACATGTCAATAATAAGTAACTTAAAATCAAACTAATAAAAGTGTTAAGTACAATAATAGAGCTACTTACAGTGTACATCATCTTGAGGATGGAAAAAAATCAATAACCACGGGTTCAAAATCTAAGAGTATGGCCTCCCAAGCCCGGGTTAGCAACACGCTTTTACTGAAATAAGCACCTTTGTCGTAAAAATATTACTTTGTATTTATTCACTTTCTACTGTATTTATAGAAAACAAAATGTATATTCACGACTCACTACATAACACAAATAGTCGAAACAAATCACTTACGAAGCGGCATTTTACTACGGAAATACGCCATGCCACAAACAAAATGGCGCAGCTAGTGTTGTCAGCGTTCAGCAATAATTGCTTCCACAGACAATGGAAGGTGCTTAAATAATGACAACTATGGAGGTTTTTTTAAATATAAACAATATCGCCGTGATTTAGAAAATGTATCATATTTAATTTGTGACGTAATCTAATAGTCAGCTAAATCGACCAGGTTTGCCAATAAACGTTATTAAGAATTTTATGGGATAATTATGAAAATATATACTTAAAACAGTCAAATGTAATACCACCATAACAATATATACCATTGTTACTATACCATGTTGCTTAAGGCGTGTAATTGTTTATATTTTTCTTTGTATGATAAATCTAATAATAACGTATTTCAAAGAAACACCCAAAAAATAAAAATTGACAAGTGAGAGTTAACATCCATACTGATACGGTTGGCAGTGACGAACCGGTCATTAAAAAAACATTAATTTGCTAATTCGCTGTTTCTAATTAATAAATATAATCGCATAATGTTGTCTTATTTTATTCACGTTCATAAAGAATTTATTAACGTCACGATAGTAAATCGCAAGAAAACCTTACCAATTGCCATCATACTGAGCGTCAGAGTTACTAAAAGGCATTGGATTCTTAATCATTCTTTTAGTATTGCTAAAGAAAATTTTAAAATAACTCTATGGAATGGAATTATAGTACCACTACCATCTACTAGATGGCACCAGTTATCATTACTTTTTGTGTTTTATTCCATGAAGGTTCATTAAAACACAAAAAATAATAGACAATGCTTCACATCCTTTATTGTCGCAAGGGATTTGACGTGTGATATAAGTAAAAATGAACGTGACGCTTGAAGATGCTGATTTCTCTTGCGTCACTATAACTATAGCATACAGTTCTTCTTCTTTTATTAATGGCCTCAAATATCTATTAAAGACAATTCTGCCAATGTCGAGTATTCGGGCAGCAGCCCAATAAGAAATTATAAAGTTTTAATTCACACGTAAATCCTCATGTCAAAAAAAATAAATAACCTAACATACAGTTATACACCGTTACTACTAACTACGTCAACGCCGTTTGCTCATAGTATTGCCAGCAACTTTAGTTGATATCGGCCACGCAGTGTTGCCGGCATGTGGGAGTCTCGTTACCTCAAAAGTTTATTAGAAATTATATGGCGCTTTACAAAGTATTTTTGGACACTAACCCAGTATAATTGGAACTGATACTAGTTACAATTATTTTAAAAGTTAGAATAATAAAACCTTGCTTGTAAAACTATATTTTAAAATTTTTATAATGAACACGCAATATATACGTGGCATGCAAATTAGAATAAACTCTCGAAATTGCAAATTAAGCTACTAAATTAAGCTGCATGAGGTTTGATCTCTTTGCCTGTAAAGCGATGACGACAAAAATAACAATAACAAAGAAAGCCGACTATAGGAGGCGGTCGTTAGGTTAGGTTGAGGTCTCATGTTCTTTATCGTAGATTACTCATAGCTTCGATAAAGCAGGTAAAATATACTTTTTACTCTTCTATTAACTTGTAATAAAATATTTACTAGGTATATTAAGTTATTATCCATAACTCGTCGTTTGTTTCCATCTTCAAGCGGCTTCACATTGTTTAATGTTTTATACAAGATATCCACGTAATTTAAATATTTGATGCTTTCTGTATACCGGTGTATTTCATGATATAGTTTATATATATATTATAGAAGTACAGTGCGTTGAATTTATCTAAGCTCACATCCTGTTCCTACCACAGTAGACATGGAGCATAGAATGCGATAGAACTAGAATTATTTAAAAACTATTGAACCCTAACAACATTTGCCTCGTTTTCAACTCTTACTAGTCATATCATATCAAAGATTTGTACAATAAATAAATTATCTAGCAAAAAGTATTTATGAGAACTATAATTAGGTATAATAAAAATACATAATTAAAAATCATATGTTTAACATACGCATTTTATTGACCTTTTAACATAATTGGTCATGGAATTATTGCATAAGGTTGTTTGCCTCTATTTGTTACAGATTACACGACTTGATAAGATGTGACCTTTACCATTGATGTAAGAAACTACTTATGTGTAACAATTACTTTAAGAATAATACATCATTCATCAGTAACGGTTCCTTGGTTATGTTCCGCGTCTTATTTTAGAAAATCATGACGATTTTAAGATTTTTTTCGTCAGAGGCATATAGCCCACATAAAACTAGAGAAATTTTAACTAAATTGAAAGTTGCGGATGGAGATGTTCGATCTTTATTTACGGAACTGTGTTACCATGTGGAATTGGCTCAAGGATGTAATAATCTGAATGTCAATCAAATTAAGATCTTGAAGTGGCTCTTGACTTCACCTTTGCAACCTCAAGCTCTAAAGAATGAGACTATATTTAACAGAGTCAGCAATAACCAATTGGTCATTGAAATTGGGCCCAGGTAAGTTTTATGTACTCTTATTTTTATGCTTAAATAACATATTGTAAATATAAGCACAGGAGCAGGCATGGGCGTAGCCAGCCATGAGCTCAGGGTGGGGCAGCAGTCTAAAATAATATGTAACCAGTAAACTATACCCACGGTCTTACCCCGGTATTTTTTTTTTGTGTCTACTGACGACTGTCGAGTGTTAACGGATATTAAGTATTGTAGTTAGTACCTAGTTAAATAAGTTTTTTAGCCCCACCCTGCCCCACCTTAGCTACGCCCATGGGAGCAGGTTAAGCATTTTTAATGAATGAACTTGTTCACCAGTACTATATAACATTACTTAATAACTGCTGTCTATCTCTTAAAAACTTTAGCATGTTAGACTTTTTTTTCTTATTGAGATACCTGGTTAACTCGTTCGGGTGATCATCCAGAGTACTTCCACGATTTCCCCTTCTGCTGTTTATATTTGTGGTTCATGTAGTATTGTTGCATGAAACATGGTGCATTGCATATGATCTTCAGGACAAACTTTTGGAGTTACTGGAGGCTTAGCAATAAACCTAATTGCATACTAATTTTCAGATTCAATTTCTCGACAGCGGACTCTAGTAACTCTGTCCAAATATGCGAGAGCGTCGGCTTACGGAATGTTGTGAGGCTAGAAGTGTCTACTAGGTATATGATTACATTTGAAAAACCAAAAACAGTATCCAATACGTTATTTGAGAATTTAGCAGCTCCACTTCATGATCGTATGACACAATGTGTATACACATCAGATAATCTTCCTAGACAGAGTTTCAATGAAGGTCTACCTAAAGATTCAGAGCCATGGTTTGTTGTACCACTACTGACTGAAGGTAGACCTGCTATGGAGAAAGTCAACCAGAAACTAGGTATGTGTTTTTTAATAGTTTAAGCCAGATTATTGTCTGAGCAGGTTGGAATAATTAATCAAAATAAACATGATAGTAAACCACATTATAGTGAAGTATAGATAATCTTTAGACATAAATGTTAATGAACTACAATTTATGTTTATTTTTTTTACAATATCTGTAACAAGTTTAGTTCATACTAATTCACAATCATTTATAAAATCACTATATAATTATAGGATTAGCATTCGACTCTTGGGATATCGATTTCTATTTGGATTTGTTTGTTAACAAATTGAAACGCAACCCGACTAGTGTAGAGCTATTTGATTTAGCTCAAAGTAATAGTGAGCATTCACGACATTGGTTCTTCAAGGTAATATTGATTTTAATTGTATTGCTTTAAAGTATCCTTCTAAATCTAAGCAACATTATTATGTTTTAGGGAAAAATTATATTGGATGGAAAAGTTCTGGATAAATCATTAATTGACATGGTGGCTGAAACCCAATTAACTTCGAATGACAACAATGTGATTAAATTTGGTGATAACAGTAGGTATGTATATTACAAAAAACTTGCTTTATTTTCAATTAAATTTTTTTTGTGTCAGATTTTTATTGCATTATTATCTAAAAAAAAAAATTTTTCTCCACCGGTAAACTAATTATTCACACTGAATAAGTCTCGCTGCAATCAGGATGGTTGTGGAGTTTTTTAGACTTGAGAAATAGTAAATTTTATTGGACTTAATATTCTTCCAGTGCCATAAAAGGATTTATCCACAACAAAATACGTCCAACCAACGTACGAGCTCCCTCACAAATCATTCAAGAAAGAACCCAGTCTGATATAATATTCACAGCTGAGACACACAACATGCCAACAGCAGTGGCGCCTTTCAGTGGTGCAACTACTGGAACTGGGGGGCGTATTAGAGACGTGCAAGGAGTAGGCAGAGGTGGACATACTGTCGCTGGTACTGCTGGTTACAGTGTTGGGAATTTGTTGATACCAGGTAATATTATTTATACATAGTTTATAAAATATTAATATATAAAATGTTACTCTTTTAAGATCATCAAGATTACTATATAATTGTTATTACGTTTCAGGCTATGACTTACCATGGGAGGAGAAGAACTGGAAATATCCAAGTAACTTTGCATCCCCATTGCAAATAATCATTGAAGCGAGTAATGGCGCTTCGGATTATGGAAATAAATTTGGAGAACCTGTTGTTACGGGTAAGTTTTACTTATGTGTGTTATTTTATGTTAGTCTGGGAAGTGCCACAGTTGCCACAGAAAAGACTTAATGAGGCTAAGTGATAAACTGAACCGATAATAATCATAAGTTTTTTGAAATGTAAATGTGTTTGTTTGCCTGGTTCTCTGTTAGTAGTAATATTTGATCATTGAATTATATATCCTAGAAAAACATGTTAAATAAAAATTGTATGAAAAAATAATAATTTTGTTGTCTTTTCAAGTCATATTTAATTTGTTTAATATATAGTTTTTATATTATTTATGTTATAATTGCTTATTGTTTACTTAACTAAGGTTTTATTTTCGCCTACAGGTTTTGTGCAATCGTACGGTTTGAAGAATGGGGACAATGTCAGGGAGGAGTTTGTTAAACCAATCATGTTTAGTGGTGGAATTGGTTATATGCCGCATGATATGATCAAGAAAAGGAAGCCAGAGAAAGGTAAAATTATATTTTAACAGTCACAGTGATATTCCAATTTTTTACTTTAATGAAAAGTATATATAGGTTTGTGTTGTCCATGTTTTGATGGCACAGAGTGTGTTATATGCGTTTGTATGTGTGTGTTTTATATATTTATAGGCATGCTGTTGGTGAAGATCGGTGGTCCGGTGTATCGTATTGGCGTGGGAGGTGGTGCAGCATCATCAGTCGCTGTACAAGGGGGTGATTCCAGAGATGCTGCGTTGGATTTTGGAGCGGTTCAGAGAGGTAACGTTTACCCTGGATCATTTGGTTTCAATTACGTTTATTTTAGAAAGACTATTATTATATTTTACCACTTTAAAAGGCAGATTGAATCATAAACTTTTAGTATATGCTGCTTGGATCACTTTATATAAATCACATTTTTCTGATAAAGTGCTGTCATCTAGTGTAAATTGTGATAACTACATAATAGAGTTTTACATTGTAGGTGATGCTGAAATGGGCAATCGACTAAATAGAGTCGTCAGAGGGTGTCTCGAAAGTGATGTTAACCCTGTTGAATGTAAGTTATTGTTATATTATAATTGCCATTGAAGAAATTTACTAGTGTTTGTTACCGCTTTGATAAAGTAATAAACTAAGATCTGGTTTAATGTACGAGCAGAGTTTTAGATATTTTTTCAAAATAATATATCATATCCAGCGATCCACGATCAAGGAGCCGGTGGTAACGGAAACGTGTTAAAAGAATTAGTTGAGCCGATTGGTGCTGTTGTTTACACCAAAGAGTTCCAACTTGGTGATCCTACTATAACTACATTGGAACTTTGGGGTGCAGAATATCAAGAAAACGATGCACTATTGTGTAGTAAGAAGAATCGCCATATACTGCAGGGTATGTTTTATTTTTTAATTTGGGATGTGTGACTGAAACACAATTTGATGATATATGACGAAACAAAAGATTTATTTTTATTTGATACCTCGTTTATTTATGTCAACTTATATGTATTGACGAGTTTTGTTGAAAAAACTAACTAAACCTTATATTATGGAACTCCAGATATTGTAAAATTTAATAAAACATTGTAAACTGTTATTACAGAATTATGCGACAGAGAAAGATGTCCAGTTTCATTTGTCGGTGAGGTGACCGGCGATGGCTATGTGAGCCTTATTGAAGATTCGTTCAATGATAAATATCTTGAGAGAAGTGTTAGAACTAATCCGCAAGTTAAGATGCCTTATGATCTGCATTTGGAAGCTGTTTTAGGTATGTAATATAATTTCTTATAGCATAGTGTTTAGTTTGAAATACGGAGGTTTAGTTTTCTATTATCGGTCGAACTGTCTGAAGGTATTTTAAAGTCTTGGTCTAATTGGTCAAATAAAAGTATTGCATTACTTGTAAGCTTGAATATTGTAGCATATAATAAGAGAAACTGTTAACGCCATCAGTACTCATCAGTCTGGCATCGCGAAGGTGACTGCTGCATCTCTCTGCAACTGTCTCCACTCATTAGGATTATATTTATATCTATACTTTTAATCTATAGGTAATATGCCTAGAAAAACGTTTGATCTTAAACAAGATAAAAGAAGGAAGATTCCACTACAGTTACCAAGTGATGCAACAGTGAAAAATGCATTGAATAGAGTATTACGATTGGTTAATGTTGCCAGCAAGAGATACCTTACCAACAAAGTGAGTTTTCTTTACATTTTTCTCATAAATAAAATATTAGGTTATTTAGAGGATGCGTGAACATAAATTATGGATGTGATTTTCATATAGTAATCTAGCAAGTATGCTTTGCTGTTTTGTTTGCTTCAGTTACTATTATTAGTGTATTTAAAATTTCTAAAACAAGACATTATTAATATACTGTATTTTTTTTTATAATTACAGGTAGATCGTTGTGTGACAGGATTGGTAGCTCAACAACAATGCGTGGGTCCATTGCATACCCCATTGGCCGATTGCGCCATTATAGCACTCTCTCACACCGATCTCGTTGGCTCGGCAACGTCTATTGGTACACAAAATATCAAAGGTCTGTTGGATCCAGCTGCTGGAGCTAGGTTATCTCTGGGTGAAGCTATTACTAATTTGGTAAGGAATATATATGTATATACTATATAATATAAAACCAAGTTTTCAAGCATAAAAGGTTTGCAATCTGTAATGATGGCGGTCACTGTATCTATCGAGCGTAACAGATGTTAAAGTTATTAACAGGTTTGGTCTATTTTGATCGATTTTTGTGACTTTAAAAATGTAATTTATATTACAGGTATTTGCGGGTATATCGTGTTTGGAGGATGTTAAGTGCTCGGGTAATTGGATGTGGGCAGGAAAGACTGGTGGCGAAGGAGCGTCATTGGTAACCGCTTGTGAGGCTCTTTGTGGTGCAATGAAGGTGTTGGGTGTGGCCGTCGATGGTGGAAAGGATTCGCTCTCTATGTGTGCACAGGCGCAAGGACAGACAGGTACAGTTATGTATTTATTATGGGTTCTACATTACTTTTATGTTATCACTATATATTTTTTTCCGTTTGGAGTTAATATAGAGGATAGCCCATGTGATAACGTAGACAACAGTCTCCGTTATTCAGGTCGCGTAGTGAAAACTGAAACAGCAGGCTCCGTTAATAACCATCATCAGACTCCATCAGATTCTGATTAGTTTAAGAACTAGTTTTCAATAAAAAAATATTGTTACAGTAAAATCGCCAGGAACTCTGGTTGTGTCAACATATGCCCCATGTCCAGATATCACGGTTAAAGTTGAACCTGTTCTTAGTAAGGAAGGCTCTGCTTTAGTATGGATACCTATTTCACCAAGAAAATATAGGTAATGCTATTAACTATAATGTTTTCTATTTACTCGCCAAAGAAAGAATTATATAGATAAATAAAGTGTAAAGCAAATTAATTATTAATATTTACGACTATTTATTTATTAGATCATCTCATATTCTTCTTTTAATAATGATATTAGATGTCCAATGAAGACAAGAAGATCTAAATAACATTATTTTAATGTTTATAAAATACTCTAGTGTATTGTTTTATTTAGATTGGGTGGTTCATCTTTGGCTCAGTGCTACAAACAATTGGGAGATATAACTCCAGATCTTGACGATCCTATACTGTTAAAGAATATGTTCAAAGTCACTCAGGCTTTGTTGAAAGGTAAACTTTATACATGTTTTTATAGTACTCAAATCTAGTAAAACAGCAAGTTTAAAGTTTAAAATTTTATATCCCTTAATACAGAGAAAGTTGTAATTGAAAAACAGATGGTGTTAGCAGTGAAGTAATCAAACTAATAAGATTTTACATAATTTACAGGAAAGAAACTAATATCTGGTCACGATATAAGCGAGGGAGGTCTCATTACAACCGTGTTAGAGATGGCCATAGCCGGTGTGCGTGGAGTACACCTTGATTTGAGAGTCGAAAGACATGTGACGCCAATTGAGGCATTATTCAATGAGGAGTTGGGAATTATTATTGAAGTTGCAGCTAATGATGTCGATTATATTTTAAGCGCTTACACGAAGGGCAGTGTTCCAGCTATCGTGATAGGTTCTGTTGGAAAATATGGAATGCAATCTGATGTAAGTTTTTTTCATTACTTTAAAAATTTGACAAGTTAATATTATGTATATTATAATTTATATTGTGTGTATATTATGTACAATTTGTACATATTTATATAATTTATACGAGCTATTTCTGTATAAACCTCATCTACCTTTCCTTAGAGGCGTCTTTAAGACAACATTCTTTATTAAAGAGTAAATTACATTGCATTGATTTTTAAATTTTAATTGAATTGATATCACAATATAAACAGACAACTACAGTAATAATTTAAAGCAATATTTTAAAAATCCTAATTCAATTATTCTAATTAATAATGATAATATTAATAAACTAAAAGTAAAAGTCTTTTAATAATTAAAATAGATATTACTTATACAATTTTATAGGTCCTTGTGCAAGTGAACACAGAAACTGTACTTTCAACGAAATTGATTGATGTATTCAGGATGTGGGAGGAGACTAGCTATCAACTTGAACGTTTACAGGCTAACTCTGAATGTGTACAACAAGAATGGGATGGTAACTATATTTTTGTGGTTAAATTTATTATGAGATGCAGAGTTTGCCGCCGACATCTAGCGGCTCTCGGCGGAGTCACGACACCCAATAAAAATCGTTCATTACATTTATAATGAATATAAAAATTAATTTAAATAAATCACGTTACAGGTCTGGATAAAAGGCGAGGTGCAACATATAAGGTTACATTTGACCCGAGCACTGCAATCGTTAAAACAAAACCAGTAAGGGTAGCCGTGTTGAGAGAGGAAGGTAACTTGAGTTATTAAGCTTAAGAAACTTATATATTACTTTGCAATGAACACGTACTTATATATAATATTTACAGGTACAAATGGTGATCGTGAAATGATCGCGTCACTAATGATGGCAAATTTCGATGTTTTTGATGTAACTATGAACGATTTGCAAAATAACAAGATTACATTAGACGCATTCCAGGGGTTGGTGTTCCCAGGTGGATTCAGTTACGCGGGTAAACAATTTTTCTTTAACTATTCTTTTTACTGCATTATAAATAAATCACAATCTAATGTCCTTAACAAAAGTCAAGATAGTTTCCGTAAAGTGATTGATATCTATTAAATTTTTAGAAATAAAAACTTTATTGATATCCAAATTTCATATTGATTTTACAGACACTCTAGGTTCAGCTAAGGGTTGGGCAGCCGGTATTCTGTTCTCAGACTCGCTGAGCAAGCAATTTGATAATTTCCAAAAAAGATCAGACACATTCTCTTTGGGTGTGTGCAATGGTTGCCAACTCATGGGTCTTTTGGGGTGGGTCGATCCTGAACAAACACAAACAAAGAAAACTCAGCTGTTTTTGGATCATAATCAATCTGAAAGGTAATAATCTAAGACGTGTTGCTGACGCTACCAATATGCTGTTATAAAAGTGCAGTCAAACATAAAAAATAATTTTATTCAGGTTTGAATGTCGCTGGAGTGCGGTACGTATTAACGAATCATCATCGCAATCAAATGTTTGGTTCACTGGAATGGGTGGCAGCGTACTTGGTGTTTGGGTGGCTCATGGTGAAGGCAGATTTGCAGTATCAGAGCCACAGGTGTTCAACAAATTGAAGGCTAACAAACAAATTGCCATGCAGTATGTTGATGATGATGGACTCCCTACTGAAGTTTACCCTATGAATCCTAATGGTAGCCCAGGTTAGTAGATTTCTATTGTACTATAATTATAGTTCTTTGTTGAAGTGAAATCATATTGATAGGCAGTGAGAGTTTGATAGATGTGGACACACATCATATTCGAGTTTTCCAAAAATCCAATGTGATTTTGTTATAAACTCTCTGATTTCTGTATATGTGACAGATACAATCCCAGTTAAAAAAAATATATTGTAAAATACAAATAGAAGTAAATATTTGTTGAATAGGAAACAAAAGAATCCAATGTTTTATTGATTTGATTAAAGAATTAAAAACGAATTACTACATTTTTATCTCAAGTAGTAAATTGTGTTATTTTTCTTTAACAGAGGGTATAGCTGGTGTGATCTCCCGTGATGGTCGCCATCTAGCCATGATGCCTCATCCAGAGCGCTGTGTGCTTCGTTGGCAATGTCCCTCTCCTGCGCCGAGACATTCAACCACTCAGGATCCAAAGAGTCAAGCGTCACCCTGGCTAAGATTGTTCCAGAACGCTTATAATTGGGCTTCCAAACATTAAGTTGTTATATTTCTTGTCTTTCAGTATGATAATAATTATATAAGGTTTAGCCATCCATCCATAAAAGTATAAAATATTAATAGATGAATTGTACATTGTTATATTTTGAAGTGATTTTTAAATTGATACTATATTCAAATTGGCAAAAAAGTTACTAGAATTATATAAAGTCCACTATTTAAGTTTATTTTTTTATTAAAACTTAAAAGCTTAAATAATTTAAAGCGTTTAAGGTAAAACAAATATTTCAATGTTCGATGCCAAATAAAAATATATATTTTTGTATTTTATATATATATATATATATACATATTTATATTTGTATATAAAATGGGGGTACCTCTAAAACAGAATTTATTCTGACCGAATTCACACATTCCATATAGGGTTAAATACTATAAAAACTGTGTCAAAGGTAGCATGGTCGCGCATGATCGCTTTATAAAAGTGTGAAAAACGCAAGAAATCATTCAAATTGTGAAAGTAAAAGAATTTGAATAATGTCAACCAGTTTATTTTAAACACATAAATATGTTTTACGTAGTATATTCAACTCAATGTTTTATACACATTTATAAAATATAAGTTAAGGTGATGTAAAGTGCCTTTTTAGTATATTTTATTTTAAATAAAATTATATTAGTTATTCTGTGTTTTATTAAACTGTCACATTTTTTATAAATAAACAATTTATAAAAAAATATCACAA
Source organism: Tineola bisselliella (assembly GCA_028551675.1). Lineage (NCBI taxonomy): Eukaryota > Metazoa > Arthropoda > Insecta > Lepidoptera > Tineidae > Tineola > Tineola bisselliella. The sequence continues at coordinate 35,248 of JAPWLS010002083.1, forward strand.
CAGTGCTTATCAATCTTCTGCTTAGACTCGTATTATTAAATTAATTCAATTACTTAATTATGAACATTTTATAATTATCTCAAATTATTGAATACAAGACCCTGTATATTACGGATATCAGAACAGAAGCAACACAACGATGTAACACCTAGACTTGAATTATGATTTCACATATATTTTTTGTTTTGAATGGAACCAGTAAATTGCAAAGACCTAATTTTATTTTTGCAGTCTAGCAGGAGTCAAGACGTAAATTAATTGTGCACACGACTCCAGACTATTTCCAAATTAATTTGCAAACATTTTTGAGTTACCATCAATTACTATTCTTTCCTTAATTACACATCAATAAATGCATATTTTTTTGTTTATTTTAGTAAATGCAATTGTAAGTATTTCTTAAATCTCAAGCACCTTTATAGACTTATACTTAATAAGATGATTGTTAAATTTTCATAATCATAATTTTTTGTATGCTCCGGGCTAAGTCTTTTCTTCTAGCCTTTTCCAAAGCAAGACATAAATCCACAAACCATTTTTCTGGATCTGATATCTCACTGTACTTATCTAATATAAGTTCAGCTCTTTCTGCTGTTGTATTTCCAAGAAATTCAATATCAACAATGTCACATTCTCTTATACATAAATTTCTTGCAAGATCCCGCCAAAATGAACCTATTTCATTTATAATAGTGTCTTTTATTCTATTTAATTTTCTTATGCTTGTGGTTGAATGTAATGTGATGGGTTTTGTGGAGCATGTGGTATTTTGTTCAAGTACTCCTGAAACAATTATATATTTCTTGTTAAAATTAATGGCTCATTTTCATTGATTGTTAATCGGGGCCTTACTTATTTAGACATTGTAACAAACTCATAATCATAGCTATCCCGAACTTAGCAATGTTATAAGCACTTGCTATCGGACCTCACTCCAGCTTAATAAGTGTTGTATTCACCTGCCAGACTACTATAAAAAACGTCATTTTTTGTGTATTATTTGTATCAATAAAAATGATCCACAAGTTCAACTACTGTACTCGAACTTGGCATTTTATAATAAAAACTTTAATTGTTATTTTTGTTACACTTGGTAAGACATCAAAAAATAATAAACTGTAGTGACTTTCAATTTTGTTATTTGTGAACAAGATTTAACTATTGCAGCATTTATTTTTTATTTTAATCCTTCTACTGCAAACCTTCAAAAGCTGTATAGCGCTTGAAATTAGTTAAATAAGAAAAGTTTCCTTTTAAATAATGTTTTTATGAATGTCACAGAATTTAGAAGATCTAACTAATGATGCTGTACCTGCTCAAATTCAGCTCAAGAAATTAATGGATATAGACGAACCCATGAGTAAGTAAAGAAGATTAAGTTATTTAGAATTAGAAGCGATTTGCATCAATAAGTCCATGAAATAAGATAAAATATTCCCCACACACTAACAGCTCTTATTTCTTTTAGGTGAATATGAACTTATTGAAAGAGTACGTCAAATAGCTGAGACTAATCAGCTGTGGAGATCTTACATCGGTATGGGCTACCACAATTGCTGCGTACCCAACGCCATCATGCGTAATATGTTTGAAAACCCAGGATGGTAATAATATGTCCTATATTATATTAATATAATTAAACAAAAAATCGATAAACAGATTGTGCTTGATAACTATGTATTTATTTATTTTTTCTTAGATAATTTTAATCGACACGTGTTTCAATTAAATACCTATTTGCTTTATTTTATTTTTAAATTAGAATCGTAACAGTGTCATCATAATATGATTTGTATTCATATAATTTAAGCAATTTAAGCATAAAATAAGCAATTTATATTAGGTAACCATTTGTTATTTATACTTAAAACAATATTTAATGGGAAATACTCGCACAAATGACTGCATTGTCTTTTACAATTTACGTAGACACAGTTTCGCTAATTACTGTCATCAATGCCAATAATTGCAAAAACATTACAGCTTCTTTAAAGGCTACACTTATCTACAAAGGTTAAAGTTATGTTACTTCTTAAAAAAGATCTTAGTTCATTACTGATATGAAACAAAATATTAATGTACATAATTACCGTACTTAAAAGAAACTAACTTGTAATTTTAGGACAACTCAATATACGCCATATCAGCCTGAAGTTGCTCAGGGTCGTTTGGAAAGCCTGCTAAATTACCAGACTATGGTCAGTGATCTAACTGGCCTTGATGTTGCAAATGCGTCTTTACTAGATGAGGGTACTGCTGCTGCGGAGGCGCTTTCACTATGTTATAGGTTTGGAAATATTTGAAGTAGAATAATAGGGGATTCGGCAGTTATTATCACCAGTAAACTCTGCTCACCTGGACGTTGCATGCCTTACTATATCATTGATCTGAATTTAAAGGTTGGATTAATTTGTTTAATAAGTAATTTTTCAAAAATCGTGGTGACTTTATAATTAACTCATTATTTTCAATATAATTAATTGTAAATAGTATAATTTCATTTTGCTATCTTTAAAATTCCTTTCCAGACATAATAAAAGAATGAAATTTGTAGTATGTGAACGGATCCACCCTCAGACATTAGCTGTAGTTCGTACAAGATTAGACGCCCTTGGATTGCAAGTTCAGGTTGTTCCTGACTTAAGAAATGCTGATTATGCTCAACGAGATATCTCTGCTGTTCTTCTTCAATGTCCTGACACACGGGGTTTGATTTATGACTACACTGAATTAGCTGCCATGGCTCATGAACATGGAGTAAGATTTTATTTTATGTAATCAATTTATTGTCAATGTCGAATAAATTGAAAGTAAGATTTTTAAAAGCATATGGCATTTTTTATATATGAAACTGATGTACGCGTGTCTATGATATGTTTCATTATAATTTATCTTTACACAATGTCATGGTCATGTTATTTCTTATTTTATTACCAAACGGCATGTTATAATAACATTTACAGACGTTACTGGTCGTAGCCACTGATCTTCTGGCAATGACATTGCTACGACCACCAGCAGAATGTGGTGCTGCTCTTGCAGTTGGTACTTCCCAAAGACTTGGTGTACCACTTGGATATGGTGGGCCACATGCAGGCTTCTTTGCGGCAGAACATGCGTTGGTTCGTCTCATGCCCGGGAGAATGGTTGGTGTAACTAGAGATGCGACTGGAAAAGATGCTTATAGGTAGGTGCTCATTAATTACAGGCACATCATTACTTCACTTTTATTCATCAACTATAAAATTTCCAATTTATACCTTTAGTTTTCTTTCCAGTTTTATTTAATTCAATTGATTAAATGGAACGCTGTTTTCTTTTATAATTAAAATAGTATTAACTATTTGTGTATATGTAAATGTTGATAGGTGCTTGCAATCAATGTTCATGTTGTTGAAAAAAAAACTTGATTCTTAATCTTTGCTAAAATTTTCAATGGAAATGAGATGAGAAAATTAAAGCACACGTTTGCCTATTTCAAATCATTTGGACCACATGCAAACGTACGCAACGCAATGTCTAATTAGACATTAGCACTCGATGTTCAAGAAAATAGTTATCTATATAAAAGACAGTAATTTATTAGGGTTGTTCAATCCTAAAATGTGAATAATAAAATACATTTTTTGTTCAACAGATTAGCATTACAAACAAGAGAACAACATATTCGTCGTGACAAAGCAACATCAAACATTTGTACAGCTCAAGCATTATTAGCTAATATGTCAGCTATGTTCGCTATATATCATGGCCCACAAGGACTCAAGGAAATAGCTACACGGATCCATAGCGCTACGCTAGTATTGGAACTTGGTAACGACATATTATATTTGCATCATTAACAAATCGTTTGTTTATTACTTAGATAATTACTTCCAAAACGATGGTAGGAAAATTATAGAATCCTCTATTATGTGAGTAGTGGACAAATTGATATGATTATTAGCTCTGGCCGAAGTGCTGTGGCAGTAATTGTCTCCTCTTATAGACAACATGCATAGTTTAACACCAGGGGAGTAGTGTCACAAACCAAGAGTAAAAATGTAAAGCCAAAAATTTATATCATCAGGTTTAAGACAGCGTGGTCATAAACAATCAAACGACGTTTTCTTCGACACTCTACACGTTGTACCACTCCAAGAGCACGACGCTAAGAAAATAAAAGCTAGGGCTGTAGAAAAACAAATTAATCTAAGGTATTTTGAGGATGGAGCAATTGGTGTTGCTCTGGACGAAACTGTTACAATGAAGGATGTTGATGATCTGCTTTGGATATTTGATTGTCAAAATGTTAATGAGGTAATATTAGTAAATACTTATTTTAAGTTACAAATCTTCATTTGTTAAGTCCTAAGAACCTCTAACTTGTATTGTAAATTTGTACTGTAAAAAAGAGTATAAATTTAGAATAAATAATCCAATGTTTTCTAAAAGTTTGTATGAACGTAAAACACATTAAATTATTACACATTAACTGTTGAACGTAATAATGAATGAAAAAACATTTTACAAATTTTCATTATTTTACACTGGAATGATATCCTTTCTTAGCGGATGCCTACGTCATAACATCTACCTGCATGCCAAATTTATCCGTCCAGTGGTTTGGGCTGTGCGTTGATTCACTCAGTCAGTCAGTCTTTGAGTTTTATATATATAGATTAAGTTTATTTACTATCGCTTTTATTTTATTTATTGATTTACATCGTTGTAGCAAAATTGCGGGCTGAAAAGTAAAATTTAATTTGGATAAAATTATGAAATTTTTCGTATATCGAAGTTCAATTTATCAGGTTGTTGCAAATGGTGATGTAAATGCGAGAAAAATAGCAAATGGACAATTTAAACGAACGTCACCGTATCTTACCCATCCTGTATTCAATATGCATCATTCTGAAACCAGATTGGTTCGTTATATGAAAAGGTTGGAGAATAAGGACATATCGCTCGTTCACTCCATGATTCCTTTGGTGAGTAAAGTTATAGTAACTAATAACTATTATAATTATAATAACTTATACAAGTAAGAAAACGTTTGACATTTCTTTCAGGGATCATGTACAATGAAATTGAACTCTACAACCGAAATGATGCCATGTTCATTCCCTCATTTCACTGAAATACATCCATTTGCACCATTAGAGCAATGTGAAGGTTATCACAAATTATTTGATGAGTTAGCTGATGATTTGTGCGCCATCACAGGATATGATCGCGTTTCATTTCAACCTAACAGGTGAGACTATTGCTGTTGTTATTTCATTAGAAACCAAAATTTGAATAGAGAGAGAAGACCCAGACTGGTGATGGCTATTATACTAGTCTCAATGACAAAACTAATGGCACATATTAATTAGGAAATTTATAATTTTATCATTATTAAGACTGTATTTGTCATGCATTGACTGAACTTTAAGCCGTATTATCATAAATACTTAAAAGATGTATCCCTGAATATCAAACATTTAACTAAACTAAAATTATATAATACGACTTTATTTGGTTAGTAATATGTAGCTGCACCACAGTGGACGGCGTAACCCGCTATTCTATTGGACCAATGGGCATGATCTACTAGCAAAAAACTGAGACGTTACTGACAACAGATAACAAATACACAAATATTATTATTTTTTTTAGTGGTGCACAAGGAGAATATGCCGGATTACGTACAATAAAAAAGTATCACGAATTCCGTGGTGACCCAGATCGTAATATCTGCTTGATTCCCGTAAGTGCTCATGGCACCAATCCTGCATCAGCTCACATGGCTGGTATGTTGGTACGAGCTGTTAAAGTCACACCCGACGGAGATATTGATATGGCGCATTTAAAAGATTTGGTAAGTTTTTAAATGTTTATAAACATTAATAACCAAATAAAAAAATATACTGATACAAATAAATCAACAACAAACAACTTTTGGATTACCAACTACCTACGAACGACCGATTGCTAGATGACTATAAAATACTTCATTTCTATAGACCGCAGTTAATTTTCAAATAACATGCGTAATGTTAATGAAAAGGAATCGTAATTAAATATGGAATAATAGATAATATAATTATATTGCTATTTCGAGATATTAATTTACTTTTTTATTATTTATGCGATATTCATTCAAATATGTATGTGTATGAATACGTATTTGTTATTATTATAATTGCAAACCAAAACGTAAAACTAAGAGACAGAAAATATTGCACATTTTGATAATTTCTTATATTAAATCAGGAAATGAAACATAAAAAGAACCAACACCTTTATTATCCTTAAAATTTAAAATATTCTAAAAATGAAATGTTATACACTAATTACACTTAATATTGACTTAAATTTGTTTGTGTCAAAGATCAAAGTTTGTCATGTTTAATCTCATGTTGGCCATGATTAATTAAACCTTATTTAATGATAAGATTACCCCCAATAGTTATACCAAAAAAAATCAATTACATAATAACTTTTAAAATACATCAAGATTTCTAAAAGTTCCCGCAATACCTAGGATCTCACCATCAAGTTTTTGCCCAATACGAAGATCTTCGTTGGATCGCAGTTCCGATTGTTCAACTAAATAATTCCTCACTTCATCTTTGTCAAACTCTGCCACCCATGATTCTGTGCGAGAGTATTATAACATATTTATATACATATATAAAATCTTATCGATAAATTAGATGGTGAAATATTAAGAACTTTGAAATTTTTTTATCGCAATAATTTTGATTGTTTTAGTTCGACGCGTCATTTTGAAAACTGCAATTATTGTCGTTACGACATGACTGTTTAGTTTAAATTACTATAATCTCAAGTTTGAAATAAAATAAACGAAAATGCGGTCTTCTCTATTTAATAATGAATGGAAATGGAATAGAGTCTTATTATCAGAAATGAAAACTGAGCAAGTAAATTGACTTTAAAATCTACAATTTACAAATAGCAATTGACTCTCATAATTTTTATGTAGATAACGTCATAAACTCACCTTTTATTTCATCCCAAGTTTTCTCCTTTCCACCATATTCGGCTGGTAAAATATCTTTATCTATAACTTTATATAACTCTTCCAAAGTTCGATGAACATAAATCCTCTGTTTGAGTTTGGCCGAAACACCCTCTTTGATAATTGCGAGAATGGAATTCAGAAAACTTGGTCCGTTTATAAAATGTATGCCAAAAATGCGGATGCCGTAGGCTTTCTGAAAAGAGTTTTATTTATTAGTTTAGTGAAGTAGACTCTAATTTTTTAATGAACTAAAATCATATGATTATAGTATTAGTAGCATTTAGTGAATATACAAATGTGTGAGCACCTCACCTTAATATACATTTCAAAATATTTCACAATAGTTGGTGTAAGTTTTGTGAGATGACCAAGTTGTATATCATCTAAATCAACAATATAGCGATCACCAACAAAATAATCGTTTATCAATCGGTAGTCGACTATCTGAAAGCAAAACATAATAAATAAAAGTGAATCCGTTTCTAACGTTTAATCTTTTGTATATAATAATTGTGATGCGTTTCCTTCAATCTTAGCATTGAGGTGAAGTGGATTTACGGATTATTGACGAGAGTTGAATCAGTTTTAATGTAAAAGAAACGTGAGGCTTAGCTAAGAAGCCACAATATTCTATTAAATTAATTTAAAAAATATAGGTAATGTAGAAATATCAATCTATGTATTACGTACCATAAAAAAATAGTTGATAATATTGTTTATATCAAAGAAATTTATGTCACCTTTATATGAAAATATTGTAATACGAGTCAAATCATAATTCAGTTTTGGAATTGTTGCGTATGAGCTGAAATGAAATACCGTTTTCACAAAGTCGAATCACAAGGGATTTATATCTTGACATTATAATAAACAAATGCTGGTAAAATGCGGAGATTGCTTATGATTCTCCTCATCATTAAGGGCACATCATCAGCTACGTAAGCGTATTCCCTTCCAGTATACCAAACATTAAATAAAAAATACATGCATGCAAAAATACAATGTCGTGACGCCAAACTAGAATACCTTATGCCACTCATAGGCAAAACAAAACAACCCAAATATTCGACACCCAAGCCCGACACAAATACCCTTTTTAAAATATAATAATACAATACTTTACAATACTCATATTACGAATATGTATTTTTTGTCATTGTTTATCATTATAATAATTTGCTCTTTGATTCACTTACCATCCTTTCAAAGCATTCTGAATTTTAATATTACGAATATCTCTTGGACTTGATAATTCAGGCATTACATTCCGAATTGAGAATAACATATCAATTTTGTGTTTTGTTTGTTCAACGGAGCCCTTTCTGGATATCAAAGTACATTCGATTATTTTTCGATCTAAAAATTGTAAATGTACTATATATATATTATTAACTATAATTTTTAAATTCTATAATTCATTTTATTTATTAAGTTTTTTGCTATAATTATTCTTTTGTTTGCTACGTAATTAATGTGATTTTATAACATTAATGTTTTTTATAGATATAAACCTCTATTAAATATGAATAGTTCCTGATGAAATATCAAAATGCTTACCTAATTGAATTCTTGGTAAATGTTGTTGCTTAGAAAACCATTCCAAAATGGAATCAATGTCGTTGTTCAATTTTTTCTCGTCAGCATACAAAACATTAGCTTTCTCTCGAATTTCTTTACGTTGACTTTCGGAGACGAGCAAGAGTGTTTGTTTAGACATTTTAGCAAAGTTTTATTTTATATATTTCTAACAAATAAGGCGTCTGTTCTGAATCTTGGTTCAAATACGAATGGTTTCATTTTATAATTATCAATTAAAGTAGGTATATATAGTTAGTATTTTTTATTATTATTGCTTTCAGATGGTTTGATAGCAACCTGTACAATTACATCTAGTACCTATCTTACCATTTTATTCTTTCTCATTAATAATGGGTTTTTATTAAAACATTTCTTATTTATTTTTATAGGTAGAACAACATAAAAAGAATTTGTCTTGCTTGATGTTAACATATCCAAGTACATTCGGAGTATTTGAAGAGAAGGCAGCTGATGTTTGTGCCCTTATACATGAATACGGCGGGCAAGTGTACTTGGATGGCGCTAATATGAATGCGCAGGTAAGATAATATATAATATAGTATAATATAATATAATATAATATAATATAATATAATATAATATAATATAATATAATATAATATAATATAATATAATATAATATAATATAATATAATATAATATAATATAATATAATATAATATAATATAATATAATATAATATAATATAACCACTCTTTCTTAAAATTCATAATAAATTTGTGAATAACTTCAAACATCATAGTAAATAATATTTTCAGGTAGGATTATGTCGTCCCGGTGATTATGGAAGCGATGTATCTCATCTTAATTTACATAAGACTTTCTGTATCCCGCACGGTGGAGGTGGTCCTGGAATGGGTCCCATTGGCGTGTAAGTACTTTAATCTGTTAAAGAGCTTGAGTGCTAATAATTACTATAAAATATACCTATTTATTAAGTGTATTATTTGTATTTCAGAAAAGCTCACTTAGCGCCTTTCTTACCGTCACATCCTATTGTCGATGTTCTCGCTGACTTGGGTGACACAGCTTCTAGTTTTGGGTCAGTAAGTGCTGCCCCGTATGGATCTCCTGCCATTTTACCTATTTCTTGGGCTTACATTAAGGTAAAGGAATTATTTAATAAAATTCAAATCACATTTATAAATGTACAAATAATGAGCGTTTCTTGCAGATGATGGGTCCAAAAGGCCTGAAGAAAGCTTCTCAAGTAGCCATACTCAATGCTAACTACATGTCCAAACGTCTGGAAGGACACTACAAGACTCTTTACAAAGGTGAACGAGGACTTGTTGCTCATGAATTTATTATCGATGTCAGAGATTTGAAGAAATCCGCTAATATCGAACCTGGGGATATTGCTAAGCGACTTATGGATTACGGTATGGTGGAATTATCCTTATAAACAATCTTTACTTAAAAAGCTTTACTAAAACTTGTAACGATTAATTGTTTCGTAGGTTTCCACGCTCCTACAATGTCATGGCCCGTAGCTAGAACGTTGATGATAGAGCCAACTGAATCAGAAGATTTACAAGAATTAGATCGTTTCTGTGATGCTCTTATTTCAATTCGTAAAGAAATTAAGGACATTGAAGATGGAGTTATCGATATGAGAATAAATCCTTTGAAGGTGAGGTTTTTTATTCCAATATGTAATTTACTTATGTAGGATGATCTTAAAACTGTTTTATTATAATAGATGGCCCCACATACACAAGCTGCTCTCATATCAGAAGAATGGAATAGGCCGTATACGCGAGAACAGGCTGCGTTCCCTGCGGTAAGTTTTGGAAAAAATATTATATATATGTATATATTTGATTTCGTCTAATTAAACTTTTCTGTATAGCCATTCGTAAAAGGTGAAACAAAAATCTGGCCAACTGTTGGACGCATCGATGACCAGTACGGTGATAAGCATTTAGTCTGCACTTGCCCTCCTGTATTAGATGACTTCTGCTGAAATTTTTGAAATTATAAATATGTGTTGTATAAATGATTATGAACACTTCATGCAACAAATTGTTTCATAAACACTTATTAAAATTGTTATTTAACTTATCACTTATATATTTTATTATTATGTTTAAATGTGTATGAAATAAAATACATCAGTTTTTATTGAATTTTATTATTGTAGGACAAAATATAGTTTTTAAAGAAGATATCTATATACCGCTAATTATAGCTTTTGCCTCACATGTTATAACGCATTTTTTACAATTTATGATATTTATTTTAAGTACGTATACATATTGAAGAAAATAAATTCTCCTATCTTTCTAACTTTAATTAAAATGCAATTATTTAAATTATTTAAAATTAATAAAAATTAAAATGCTTTAATTAAATTACGAATCGAGCGCATTCTGAGAAGCAATTTTTCTCCTAAATTTCTAGATCTACGAAGTACCTATTGTAAATTAAAAATCTATCTATTTTTTGCTTTAATATTGCATTATAATACACAATTAATATATACACATCGAAGGCAATAGTTTCACCAATAACAAATTAAAATTAGAATTAGAACTAATTACACTCATACAATTTTATAATTGCATTTTGTAATTATTTCCAAAATACATTGCCCTACTTTAGTTAGGTACTTATAACCAAATCAAAAGTATACAAAAATATATAATATCCATTTTTGTATAGATATATATATGTAATATCCAATATTTGGCCGACATTTATTTTCCTAAACTTGTTTCCTAAATTTCAACAATAATTTTATGTATATAAATGTGCGTAAGCGTGGGCAAATGACGTGTTTATACTATAATACTATATATATTATCTCAGCATTAAGATTTTACTGAAATGTGCTTGTGAAATATTTAGTAAATCTTTAAATTCATAAATTTTAATGCCATACCTACCAAATCACAGAACTTAAAACAATATATAATAAGAACTATAACAACAATACAAATAATTAGGCTATACATAGTAAAATAATGTATAAATTCAATGTAATACCGAAAGAATTAATTATTAGAATACATTTGGAGAAATTTTGATTTAAGCATTCTACAAGTAAGTTTCGCCGTTTCTTTCTTAATATTTAATTATTTCGAAGGGGAATGTACACCGTCTCTAGGATACATTCCTAAACGGACTCCTAATTCTTTAGGCATACGCAATGGAGGACGACTTGGGAAATGATAGGAACCTGTAGTAGGACTTCTAGGATAAGATAAAGATGAAATTGTATCGGTTTCTAACAAAGATGTGATGGCACTGCAAGTGTCATCCGACTCCAGTCTGACTCTGTCACTTTTATCTGTGAACTCTTTGGGATTAGTCGGGGTTTCTCTAGGAAATATTTTTGGCGATATAGGAGTCGATACTTGGTCTAGAGAGGTAATTTGACAAAGAGTATCACTTGAATTGCTCTTAGCTCCTATAGGAGAATCATCTTCTGCCGACGGATCATAAGTAAAGCTAATTGAAGAAGTCACAACATGGGCGAAGTCGCTAGCTTGGCTATTATCAGTCTTACTCAAATTTTCGCAGACTTTCGGAACTAAACCCGCAGTTTTACTACAAATATCGCTGGCTTTTGTCAAAACAAAATCATTGTATCTAGTAGAAAGGGGATAACTATAATCTTCAGAGTTAGGCCCATGATCAAAAATTGATGTCTCTTTATGTTCTGTAGAGGGAAATGTTACCAATGGTTTAGATTCCATAGAATTTGAATGAAGTACTTGATCTGGAATATTTACATTTGTGTTGTCAGCTTGCATGTTTAGTAATCCCGTTTTGTTCATTATGGCTTTTACTTCTCTGAGCTGTTGCAAAGACGCATCACTTTCGAAAAAGTCATCATCATACTCGTGTTTTGCAGCAAAGCCTTTATTTTCCCAACCATAGTGATCGATTTTATTAATCAAAGAGTCTGTACTTGGTGATTTAATGCCTTTCATTATCGATGCGTGATCTTTGATCTGTTGGGCTTTCATAAAATCTACATATAAAGAATTGTCCAATGACATTGGTCTATTGCGTAAAAAATCATTTTTACCGCTTGTAAACTCTTCTGTATTACTTTTTCGATTGTATCCAATCAAAGAATCTGAAGTTGATTCTTTTAATAAAGAAGATTCAGGAAGAGAAGCTTCAACCCCTTCTCCTGTTATATATTTTGCACTATACGCTTCTTCATTTAGTTCAAAAAATGGATTCTCTTCTTTAAAATCGACTACGGAATTAGTTTCAGGAATATTTTGCTTTGTAAGTATTCTACTCAAAATTTTTGAATTTTCTTGTATTATTTGTAAAGCCCTCTCACTGTTCTTACGTCCCAATCTAAGATCCCTGGGTGATACATTATCATTAAAGATAGCATTTTCTTTTGGACTTGCTATTACACTTTCTAATATATTTGGTGATACATTTTGTTTAAATGAAGTATTTATTGATTCAACTTGTTCAGTTGTATTAAAATCCATTAATAACCTGTCTAGTGTTATTTTAATCTGGTCTCTTTCAATATCATATTGTGGCAATGATGACGCTCTCTCTTCTTTATCACTGTCTATTAAGTCTTGATTATGGCTAGTTTGTAAAGTTAAAGAATCAGGTTTTCGTGGAGGTTTAACCAGTCTTTTTGCGGGTCGTCTCGTTGGAATATGAGGATTATTCGAATTTGTTGCTGTAATTCGTGCACCAAAAAATTCTGGACTATGTTCGAAGTATTTATCTATTTTTAATGGTATAGGTGGTTCATCTTCACTAACGACAACGCTTTCTGCATCTGGACTTCTTAAAGGGCTTTCAAACTCGTAACCATCTTTATCTGATACATCAATCACGGGTACAATGTTAGGATATTTTGCGTAACTTTCAAGAACATGTGGTGGTGTCCTTTCTAATATTAAGTGTCGTACTGGGCCTTCTTCAATAGTACTACTATAAATTATGTTAGAAGAACATCGAATAGGTGATTCGTTAGGTGAAGTTTCGCTAATAGGGCTATAAAAACGTGGCGGAGAAGGTAAAGATTCGTCTCTAACAAAACAAGGATTATAAAAATAATTTACCTCTCGTTTAGTTTTATTACTTTTCTTCTTTTCAATTTCTTTAGGTTTTCCTAAAAGGGCGTCTATTTCATCACCGGACATTCTTATCGCTTTATTATTTTGAAATTCGCTTATGTACGAGCGGAGTGATTCACCAGCAGGCGATTTTATATACACGTTTATATCAGAACTTGGGGGACTTGTTCGGGGTTTCTTCGCTTGTTCGGGGTTTGAAGTTTCTTCTACAGTTTTTGTTTTAATTTTAGGTGATAAATCTGTTTTGTTTTTCTGAATATTTTTCTGTTTTCCATTGTCAACTGCAATATCTGGTTCTGAATCGCTAGCACCTTCATCACACAAACTAGTGTCTGTACTTGAACCAGAATGCGATGAATATGTTGAAGACTCGCTGGAACTACGAGAACGAAGTGTCGCTATCATTTCATCAGCCTCTCGTTCAGAAACAATAACTCCATCGCCAGTTTCATCTAAATCGATCGAAGGCTTTCTACCATTTTTAGACTTATTTTCTTTCTTAATATCCTTCCATTTCAAAGAATTACGTCTACTAAGAGACTTTTTATGTTTTTCTTCTACCCAGCTAATTGTGTCACTTGTTTGTTCTGGAGTTTTAGGCTCTATTTTTTCTTTTTGATCGGTAGGAGTATGTCGTGAAGGTGGTATAGTGCCTGGAGGAGGTCCTAGTCTCCTGCCACGGGAACTTACAATTGCACTTTTTCCAAGTAATAAGCTGTTAACAGTAAGCGACGTAGGTGAAGTTGGAACTCCCACTGTAACAATGAACTAATCGTTTGTTAAAAATGAATAAAATAATAATTAAAAGATCAATTTAAAATCGTATTTACCGGCAGCGTGTCGAGCGCAAGCAGCAGCTAAAATAACATGCGCTTGACGTTGTCGCTCTCGAAGTCGAGCATATTGTCTCTTCAAGGCACCAATATCCAATGACAACCTATCCCCAGCGCCGATTCTATCATCTCGACGAGGCACAAACTGCGCAATTAAAAAATTTATATCACAAACTCTGTTATAACTAATAGTAGCTTTTTATCGACACGATATACTTACTCATAGTAGCGGAGTATATGTTCTGAAATATAATCATTAGGACTACAAATAGAACTTACGGTAGCTAAAGCCATTTTATTTCCTTCGTCACTTGAATCGCCTTCATCCTCTGAATAAAACAATCGTAATCCTTTCTTTGTCATAGCTTGCATCTAAAATACATTTTCACAATTACAGAAAATTAAAAGACAATAAGACAATCAAGTTGGTAGACAGACCAACTATAATTACTATTCTAGTCTAGGGAGATATTACCATTGTATGAAGTAAGCTAGTAGAATTTTGAGAATAGTTATAAAGTTTATGTTAAAGTAAATAATCTTACAGCAGAATGTAGAGGTGGCTGATAGAACGGCGGCTGTGAAGGTGGCGGTTGTACAGGTGGTGTTACTCGGTATCTGTGTAGATTCCGAAGTCGTGGTAATTCAGGTGCAGTTCCTAATGACACTACACGAGTTACTAGAGCGTCTCCTGCTTCCCATATAGCTCCTGCTCCACCACCCATGCAGCTGTAATATTCATCTGCTGATCGCGCTGACAATATTCGGCTGTAAAGAAATGAGAGTAGATACTCATCTTTTATATACAAAAAACAATTGAAAATAAATCAGGCGGCATGCGTCGCTTTGAAAAATTTACAGTCATTACGCTCGCTAACTGTGCGCGATAATATGCCGAATAAATTCTTTTAAACAGTTAATTCATATGTGCTGATAAGTTCAGGTATCACTAAAAAAATAACGATTTAAATATGTAATACATCACGTAAACTCTACATCAAGACATGTTTCCATTATGACGGTGGCACCGATCATGACCGGGGGATTCAGCTGAATATTTGACTAAGTTGACTGCCATAATAATAATAATTTCATGAATTTCATATATTATAAAATAAATTACATATAACAATCTGACCTTGAGCATGGACACTACTAACAATATTCAACTGAATTACGTAATATAATCAATCAAATACTTACTCTTGCAGCATATCCCATATAGCAAGCGCAGTAAGAAGTAACACTTCGTTACCATCTAACAATATAAGGTCCCAAATTCTTAACAGAGATTCTCGAGGGAGCCACGTCGCATATAAAGTTAGGAACCATTGCATTGTGAAGACATCCGGTAACGGTGGCTCTACACCACCTCCTGTAAGGTAATTTGGGGATTTTTATAATGCAAAATTAATGATTGTAACAGAGACACTAAATACAACACTTTAACAAAATCATTGGGGGATTTGGTTTCGTGCCTATAACAAGTCAACCTCGACTATGTTCTAAGTAAAAGCTGGACATAATCGTTGCCTTAGGCCTTAGAGCAATGTCAACACTATGCTGACATGGAAGTTCCTTTCCCCATTAATTAATAGTTAACAAAAAATAGATTAATTAATTATGAATGTAAATATTCTAACAAAAGATACTTATTATCATAATAAACATATTGTGGGACTTTAGGGACATAAAATGTTGAAATTGAGTAGGTGATAAAAATCCGGAAATTAAGTGCGCTAATATTATTTTTATTGCGTGATGCTTTGATCCAAATTTCAATGACTTGTGAGAAAGTGACGAGTAAGTGAAAATAAGAAGCTAAAAACAAAAAATTTTTAGAACGTGTGTAATTGTTTTTATTTTTTCTGTAAATAAGTCACAATGAGAATACATTTAAAACGTAACGTACATATTTAATAATAAATAAATTAATTTAAAATACCATCAGATATCTTCTGCAAATGATCCATATGAGTAGCAAGCCGTGGAAGTCGAATTCGCAGAAGATCACGAAATGCCGCCATATCTGCTGAGAGGCCGCGCAAATCATCAGCAAAATATCCTTCCGGCAACACGGCTTCGACTAAGTACACCATCACCTGTTTAGAAATAACAATATTACTTGTGTTGATTTGGTCCCGATTACTTTTCTGAAGATAATTCTACATTTTACTTATTTTTCCCCATAATCTTTTGGAGGTGAGTGGAAAAAGTACGTCTTGAATATAAAATCACTGCTATTTATCATGAAATAACAATGTCGTCTACTTTTTACTCCAAAATTCCGTTTGAAGTTAAGAATGATACCATGTTAAACGCGACATAACATTAGTACTTGATGGGTTGCTCAGGAAGTTGCTTCGTAATTAAAATGAATGTTTCTCTTTTGGAAAATTAGAGAAAGAAAACTTTGAAAATGTATTAACTATTAAAGTATGTAATATGAAATAAAATAGTAATAATTCGATTCTTAATAAGAATGGGTAATTGTATTCATAACTTTTTTATTTAATTATTATTACTATATTTCTACCACACGTTAATCATCTCTACTCCTTAAAAGGTTTTAATAGGAATCTCAATTTTTAAGAATTTTTGTTTCAGTTTTAACAGACTTTACTTACTTTTAAGGAATCCGATTCAGATTTATCCATAACTTCTAATATGATAGCCGCTAACATGTTAAAACCTTGACAATAACCAACATCTTTATTCCATCTGAAAATACCATATTTAATAAATAATTATATTTAAAAAAAAAACAATACATACAAACCCATCGACATAGCGTATTCACAAAAAAGAAAACACCAGATCCCAGATATTTCTGTAATATTACCGAAAATAGTTGTATTCATTTATTTATACTTGATATAACAATATGTCCTTAATTCTCAAAACCGAATTAGTTAAATTCTCAAAACTAAATAAAAAATATACCTATGTATGTTAATAATATAATGTTCCTTATTATAAATCATAGTGCAAATACTTTACGCCATAAACCAACATACTTAATTTTAATTCGTAGTATCATTTCAATACTATTGATGGACAAACCAAAGCAATTAATAATATTACTCGTACTACATTTACCTAGCATAGGCCAATAAAACTCTTCTAAGCATTCCTTGATTTTCGCGCCCTTCTTTTCCACAAAATAGCGAGCAGCCTGTGCGATGCAAATCCTACAATTTATAACAATAGATAATTAATATGTAATTTTCTTTGCATTTTCATATAATGAATTATACTGAATAATAATAAAATAAGATATAAAAATCGTTATTGCTTATTATTATGTTCATCCGCAACCATAAAATATAACATTGCTCACAATTTTCTGTCATGAAATATAATACTTGATAAGCATGTAAAAATATACCTAATTAAGTTTCATATTTTCTGACGTAGGTATATTGCGAATCTTAAAAGCTTTAGTTAGTAGAATATAAAACTGACTCGATTTAAATTCAGAACTAAAGTATTTATAGACGGATCTATAAATGTTAATATACATAAGTGATTGCTATAATTAATTTCAATAAATAGTACATTGTCAAAACTTTTATAAGTGTAAGGTTACCTTGAGAATTTGCGCGCCTAATTCGGCGTCATCGGGCTGTGCAGAGCCTCGGAAGCAGGCGCGTTCTGCGGCGGACCAATCTACGCCGCGGCCGTTTAGGTATCTTTCGGCGAGGGTGAGCCACAACTGTGGCAAAATTGTGTATTATTAAATAAATAAATATGTTTATAATGTGTATAATTAAGAACCTCTGAAGAAGTTAAAATATTATTAGATAAATTTCCTCTCAAAACATTAATAAAGACGTAAACAAAATACCGTCAGAAAGAACAGTAAATATTCAGTGGTAAAACATGGCTGTGTTCTGACATTCTTTGTGTACGTTTCTAATCTACATAAATTATTTAACATCTTCATATACTGGCTCGTAATTATAATGTTATAAATATTAATCTTGGGCTATGTTCAGGAGAGGCTTGCAATTAGCAGCTCATTATTTACCAGCCTACAAATCGTAGCGTACTACATAGTGAGCAGTAAACATAGTACATTCATAATTAATTTTAATAAAAACAATAACAAAATGTCTGTAATATTATACCTACTAGAATATGTTCAATTGATTAAACCTAAACGGAACCTTCTAAAAGTAAATTAAACTCGAAGTTGACCAATCTCTATTGCACTCCTATAGGATTAATGGCGTACTACACAAATAATATCGAAGTGACGTCATGTTTATTTTTATTGCTTACAACTATATTAGCATTTTTAGTATTACGGATTGTTTACATGATCTTGAGTAAACAATTAAAAATTACGTACAAAAGTTCTATTAAAAACACTCGACAATTTCTCAGAAACGTTTTCCGTTAGGAGTGAATAAAATAAATAGGTTTACACGTGTCCCCCTAACGCTACCTACGGATATGTCTCGAAACGTGTCGCCGGAAATAAAATCCCTTTCATAGAAAATCAGATAAAGCATTCTCATGACAACTACGTCGGAAGATCGACACAAAATACATGAATTTAATAAAATAAATTACGCACAATTATAATAGTTTTACAACTTGTCTGGATGATTGCAAGTGTGATTATCATGCCATTTTAAATTAATGGATCATTTGGTACTTTGTTCAAAAGACAACAAATTAAAATATATCCCTGTGGAAATATTAAAACACGTCTTGAATTTTGTTAGTTCTCAATGGCGCAGTAACTACAGCACGCCTCCGTCTATTGCGCAGAGGTTCCGTATATACCTGTATTAGTTGCAAAATAAAAAAGAGACTATAAAAAAGTAAATAGTTTTCATATCTTCTACAAAAGTTTAAATAAAAATTTCGAGATTTTACTGAAACTATTTTTTGACCGATGCGTGAAAAACAAAAATATATCAATTGAATATAAATTGAAAAGTTTCACAGCATTTAAGCTAAGATTACCTTCTTCCTGAAGTGCTGCGGAACACCTGCAGGCAAACGGGCGACGAGCCGCATTGCGTGCAGCCACTCGGAGTAACCACCTTCGCCGGATCCGTCGCCACTTCCTGGCGTAACGCTGAAGCGCGCGGCGTCGTCGCCTGCTACAGAAATTATGATATAATAATAATTATTGCACTTATTCTAATGACAAATAATGATGTATCATGATATAAATTCGAGGCTTAAAAAAATTGTTTTTTATTGATAGTTGTTGTATTTGCTTTTTTTGCTCACTTTTGTTTTTATACGTTTAACATGTTTTGAATTGAACTTTTTTAAGTTAATCATCATTATTTATAATTTTTAAATTGTTATATTCTGTTATTTAGGATTATTTTATAGAGTTTTCTTGGTTTTTAATATCATCCAGAGGCAGGTATCAGCCGTAACACATTCGACACAAGTCGGTTCGCATCAATTTCCCTTTTGAGATTAAAAAAAAAGGATTATTAGTAATTAAGTAAAATATAATACAGTTATAATAATAAAGACTTGGGGTTCCCTTCAAATTAAGCTCAACTTTCATCTCACGGTATTTAAATGCAATATTAATATTATTTGAATAATAAGGCTAACACAGATAATATACACCAACGCAAACAATTATAGTGCTTATATCTTATAATGTCAATAAACTTAATTACGTATTTAGCAAACCACACAAAACATTCGTGATAAGTAGGTAATTGCAATAATCAATTTTACAATAAAACATAAATTGTATTTTTGAGTGTTTGATTCAAACACTCAAAATAAAATCGACTTACGAGGCCTAAAAAAGGGTCAAAAGGCATTAATGTTTTTAACTATTGATAAATGTTATTTTTTAGCATTGAAATACAAGAAAGGGCATTTAAAGGGCTTCGTAATCTCACCTGAGCTGCCCCTCGTTGAACCCGCCAAGTTCCTGAGGGAATTGAGGATGGCACTCATCTGTCCTGTCCGGAGTGCACATTTGTTAACACAAGCATAATATTTATTACTTCACAACAATAATGTCAGCAACCTAAGTAAACTTTGGTGCAGTGCGGTCTCGCGTTTACTTAGTTATTTTATCAATAAATGGGAATTCTAACTTGGAATTATAATTCACACAGGAATCAAGACAGCTGATGGGTGTTTACTGGGTGTTCTATGAAGCAATCGAGCGCGCTCTTTTCAGCCTGTACGAAGCAAAAATCAACACCCACAGTATAATCTGACGCCTACGTGTTTGTTACGAATCCCTCAACATTCCGTGGTAGAGGTGTTTGGCGCATGCGTCGCAAGTGGCACCGGAATGTCTCTGTGTGCGTTATTGATTTGTCTGCGAATGTCACTTTTGAATATAAGAGATTATATTGAATCAAAGACCCTGTTGTATGTAACAATGCTTTTCATAGCTAAAAAGAAGTATGCGTGGGATAATTTCTAAAACATTTATTGTAACAATATTGTTTAGGTAATTACGTTTCTACTTAAAGAACGATGGTTATTTTATACACGAAATTGATAAGATTTATTTTTCCGAATAAATTTACAGAATTATAATTGTATTTGCAACAGTTAGGAACCATTCGTAATATACAATAAAATTTTTAAAGAGTGTTTATGGCTTTAACCTTTTGGCTTTAACAGATTAAGAAGCAAACTGTCAACTAATTTCTATTTATGAATGCGCTCGCGCTATAATCCGTTGCACTATCCCTTCCTTTTCGTTATTTTATTTTTGTTGCACTATTCCATTGTTTAATTCAGTGATTTTCAACCACTGTACCGTGGCACTTTTACGCGAAACTCTAAAAATGTGCAGCCAAATTTTAGATATATAATCGTGCTTATAATATTAAATAATATGATTTAAAAAAATTGAAATCGTTAAAAGTGTGCCGCAACAAAAAAAAGATTGAAAATCACTGGTTTAATTAGTTGCAATAGCCTAATGTTTTAGGTATATGTGTGTATGTGGGTAGAAATGATATACGGAACACAACGAATTTCTCATAATTCCTACTATATATACCTATATATTTCACTGTTGCGCAACTCTTGTAAAAGTAAATTTATATTCAGGGCCATAGCCTAATAAGTTTAAGATACCCCTAGAGTATTGTGCGATAAACTAATTTCTTACTCTTCTATACAGAATTTGTCACTCATGCAATTATTGTAAATCCTTACTAATATGCCGTAGTAAAGCGGAGAAAGTAGCACAAAGTCGTTTCTGTTGACGTCGATATCTATCCCTTGCGCGTGCGCACCTTCCCAATCGTTCTCCAATTAACGTTAATTTTGCTTTTAATTCATTTTCTTGTTGTAATAATTCTTGTGCATCTAAAATCATATTAGATTTATTGTTACAAAAAAAATACAGTGACATAGAAAGTAATATTAAAATTAGTTCAAATAATCCTAAATACGAACTATTAGCATTTTTCATAGTAATATATAGTAAGTCGCCTCGTGTAACAAATATTGCGACGCCTTGGACGCCGCAGACTGACTTGGAAAGCAAGTATTTTACGATTTGAATTATTTTATGCGTCGGCAAATTTTCTGCTTCTGCACTGCTTAGTAATATATTATCATAGAGGTCGCTTTTCGCTCATTGTCGGTTTTTAGTCAGAGCTGTACCATTTTTATATGTTGCCATAACAATTTGTATAACAAAAATGTAACCTTACCAAGTTCCAGTAAATAATGTCTCTCCATAACTTCGGATTGCTCTTCATAAAGAGATTGTGATGACCCAAGAGAAGGTGCACACGACGTTCTTAAAACAAAAGCTAATTTAATTAACTCATTAACTAATTCCAGAAATACAATCGGGAGTTGACTTGGGAATCAGAAAATAACGCTCAAAAACCGTAAGCGGCTTATGAATGCTGTCAAAACATAATTAATATAGAATCGTTTAAGGAACTTACACGTGTATTATAATTACATAGATCTTACGTGCTTGCTGAGTTAGTTAAATGACTTTTATATATTTTAGTACGCCTAATAATTTATGTAAACAAAAATAAATCACAGTTATCTATTTCTTTAGGCGCTAGGGAAAACAAAATACATACCCATAATATCCTTCGCTTGAATTAGACCAATTTGAATATAATTCTTCTAACAACGATTCGATTAAGTCATTCACGTTTGGTTTCTGTTCAACAAGTAAAGAAACACGAAGATAAAGTAAGATTTCTGAAACTTATAGGTATATGTATCTACACAAAACTGGAATACATACCTTTCCATTATTAATAGTAGGCGGAGAAGGCACAACACTCTTATGTCGACAATTATTAATTTGTGGTAATTTAAAACTTTTTTTTGGCTCAACATAATCACAATCTTTATTCGGCGGAAGAAAATTTAATTCACATTTTATCACTTTTAAATTAATTGGCCTATTATTTGAAGTTTGCATTGTTATTGTTGTCAAAGTAAAATATTTATGGATGAAAAAATAATGAATCGATTTTTAACTCGATTATTTAAAAGTTTTATTTGTTGAAGTAGGTAAACGGTAGGAAATGGTAATAAAACGGTTGTGGGTACGATAGCTTGCCACCCACTCGTTCATTGTCAACAGATAAACGTTGATAAAGTAACTAATTTATTCTACCAAATGCATGCTCATTGTGTTAAAGTCTTTTACACATCAATGTTACTTTATTATATTATGTTTAATGTAGATTAAGAAAACACTGGAATCGAAAAACTAGGCTGCATGGGACATTATATAAATTTTTGATCTAGCGCATTAGTGTATTTGTTCCCTTTGTTGGGGTTAATTTACAATTGATTTAGAAAGTGAACTCAAATAGAACGTCATTCATTAGTATTGTAATGTTTACTTATTTTTTTGTTTTGATTAAACTATAAAAACAAGTGTGAACGCGACCTAATTCACATACGATATTGTGTGCATATAAACATTAGAATGAAGATAACTAAACATACACTTGCGTTTTTTAATTAATGCTGTTAAAATACTTTTCATAACCCACTATTGTTAACACTTGAAAATTAAAATTTAAGACATTAATTTCCTCAAAAATAATTACATAAATTCACTTAATTGAGATAAAAAAAATTACAACTAAACATAACGTACATAGACTAAATATATCGTACGTACAATATTGACAACACCATCACAAGGCACTCAGACCCATTATATGTTTTTTTCAATTCATATTTAAATTAGAAAATATATTTTTAATATTAGTTATATTAATCGGGAATTCATTATAGACCTGCGATCCTTCCACCATAACACTTCTTTTTCTAGGTAGATAGTTTTAGCTTCAAAAATTATTATATAAGTTTCGAAAAAGGATCATCCACAGCATAATAGGTGTCTTCAGAACTCGGAAATAAACCCTTTAAGATGAAAAATATTTGAAAGCACACTAGACAAGACACTACATATCTAAATATAGATTGAAGCATGTGAAGTCACAACATCAAACTTTTTCCGGCTTTAATTTTCTTTGAAGTAGAATATTTAAAAAAAAAGAAAATCGATGTTTAAAAATAGATTTGGACATGACAACAATAAGCGAATGCGAGAGGGACAACTTTCAAGGTCAGCTACTTCGTCAGTCCTGCTCTTTTTACAATCATAAGCGTTTCAGATCAGGCTCATGGGATCCAAATTTGTTTACTACTTGATAAGTACCTACTATTATAAAAATAATTGAACAAGTAATTTACTTGTTCAATCTGAAGTATTGTCTTAGTTACTCGGAAACATGACTTAAAAAAATATTTTTAAAAAATTAAAAGAGTTAGTAACGTGTTGAGTTTCGATTATTTTAATCCAACATTTCGAAAGCTTTACAGCCATCGTAGTTGCGGCGAAATCATAAAATCAGAAAATAACGCAGTAGCATGCCAGAAAAAGTCTTAAATTCGTTAAATCTTTATTACTTTTATTTCTATGTGTAGTTATTTGGATTGATTACTTTCATTCATTTTTGAAATCGATTACTGAGCAATTAAAAGTGTACAATATTTTCCTTCATATTTCCATATTTACTCGTTTCCATGGTTTCCAGTCATATTTGTATACATTGAATTTTACACGAATCCATTAATTATAAAATGAGCGAAAACTCTGTTGAGAGACAAGCAGGATTCTGTTCTGCTGTACCCACAGATAGGGCTACTCTTCAGGCTGAAATAAAAAAAGAAGTGAAGACTTCCGACCTATACGCTACATGCAATTTGCCTCCACGATTTGAGCATCCACGTAAGTATTACCCGTCATAATATTCTTTTATTTCTTAGATAAGTAAAAAAATTCGATTTTGATTATGTAAGTGACATCGCCGCTTACCGCGTCGATTTACTTACGTACTGTCGAGGTGGCGAGTTGTATTCTACGAGTTATAAATCTATTGCTTTCATCATGTCCACAAGATTATAAGAAAACAGTTTAAAAATATTAGTATAAAGGACACAATAGGAAGTGAAGCAAATAAATTGTGTGTATAGTTATAAGGGTCATTGAACTCTTCGTGAATGTTCCCACCTGTGGCAATGCGGGTTTCGTATAATCGACCAAGACGCCTGCTGCATATGCGATCAATAGTTTATGAATTGTAGCATAATAGCTTTTATACTGCATGAATTATGAAGATGTGATGTTCAGTACTTGAAGAGACTTCTTCTTTAAAAAACTTTATACGGTTTACTATTGCGTTTATTTTAATTCCACGTTTTAAAAGTCTACCTTTTCGTCCTAGCCACATTTCGGGACCAGCCGCGTATAACACAAGAGTGTGCCCTGTCAACCTGGATGGAGCACGTTCTCAAGGCATCATAGCGGAAACGGCTGTACGTCGTCTGTGGTAGCAGATGCCTTCTCTCACGGACTCACTAACTTAACAGAGTGCCAGAATAAATAAAAAATATAATGATATTTCAAATAGTTTTTCTTGTTTTAGATTGGTTTAATGGTTATGGCAGTCAAGTTAACAAACAACATCCCCTGTATCGTACGTCAGCTAGTGAATACGGATGGTATCCACCAGGTCTGTATTTTATTGAGACGATAAATGACTTAGATAGTTTAGTTTGTATAGATTTTATATAAGTATTATGTATTGGACAGTTCGTTTTTCTTATAATTAATACGCTAGACTTTTTTAATTTTTATGAAATATTTGGGAAGAAAAATGAGCTGAGAATGTAACGGAGTATTATGTTCTAGAACTCGCTTTTAGTCTTCAACCATGCTTATAGTGCTGTAATATTTTTTGAATATTGCTGATACAAAATAGACCGAAACTAAATTAACATAAGTCGAAATTTTATCCTTATTTTCGACAGATTTGTATGAAAATTTCCGTGAATGCTATTGTTAGAGTCGTAGATGTTTTTTTAAATTTATAATTAGTTCTAGATGAATTTTTAGTCGTATATGTTATATTTATTATTAAATTATATTTTAGGTTTGCATTCAGTGCCAAATGTATATTTTCCAAAGAGTCAGGAGTTCAGCAGTCACCTCGCGAGATCCGGAATGTACAGATACTATTCTTTAAATCTATGAACAGGGCCGGACCCTTTCCGAAATCTACATTTGACAAATTAATTTTACATCTCATTAAGTTATTTATATGTATAAGTTTATTTATTATTAGATATTGCTTAGAGAAAATATATTTAACTTTTATGAATATTAAAATAGTTTATTTAATAATTATTCAAATTGTTTTTTTTTATATATGTTCCTAATATTTGGAAATTATTTCCTAAACACAGAAATTCCTACTAAGAAATGACATTAATTGCCGTGTAGACTATAATCCGTGAGTTGGAAAAAATAAGGGCAGACCAGAATGAACTCCTTTCTAAAGTCTTGCAAGGTCTACTGATCAAATTGCCGCACGGCATCCTTACCCGTAACTACCGCAAAATAGATACGTTTGGGAGACTGGTTGAAACAACACGCAAAATAGGTGCATTCAAGCCGCTCAATGTCGGATTTTTGTTCGTATTGTATTGAGCTCGCCTTCTATAAATTTTCACAGGTGGATATGACTAAAGTATCGTAGGCAGCAGATCGACAAAGCAGACGTCATACACGTCTACTTCCAGGCTGGTTCCCAAACATAACTATAATACCTCAGGATATCAAAGTGGGCTAATAACCAATAAATATCTTTTCAGGTTATTTTTCAGTGTGCAGTGCGTTCTACCCCGCTGGTCAAACGTTCACAGGTCGACTTTTTGCAGCCGGTATGTATAGAGATTATGGCCTTAACACATGCATGGATAAACAAACATTTTGAACTTGCTTTCTTTACGAATTATGAAATTTTTGACAGAAGATTTTAAACTAAATTTATAGTCGTAGTTTTTGATGTTATATTACTTTTTTATTTTTCTATTTTTTATTGGAATAATATTTATGTCTTTATTATTAATTTATCAATTGTTTGTAATTTTTAAATTTAGTTTTGGTATAATATATATTTTAATATTCAGTGTTCTATTTTATTTCTTTTTACATAGAGATCCGAGTCACGATTTTTTCTCGGGCCGTATACAAATATTGTAAATTACAACAAACTATAAGAAAGAGTGGAATATTAACTTGATTTAAATATCATAGTAGACATAGTGTTGATTTATTTGGGAAAATAGAAGTATTAACTGGACTGTACTAATTTAAAAGGAATAATTAAAAAACATTTCTTATAGACTTACCAAAAGAGGTTTTTATTATATAGGTTAACATGCATTCAAATTCCTTTAAAATACCGAATTAAGACATGGTTCGTCTCATCGTGATTATTAGGGTTTCAGATCACTGAAAACTAAGCTTCTTTTGAGTAATATGTAAATAAATATAGACTAACCATGTCTTATTCTAAAAGTGCGAACAATAATTGTTACGTTTATTTATTGAAACTACACCTGCTAACAACCAACGCATCTCGCCATCGTAAAACATTTATTTTAGGCAGCATCGATGTTTAGATATTTGTCTCCCAATCACTGACTTGGATGCTGGACAATGAGACACCTTGAATCTTTAAATGCACAAATTCTTTGCAGTTAAAGCCCGTCAGAGATTTTTTATAGTGATGTTTGTGAATCACACACATATTGGGTAGAAAAACATCAAACTTAAATTTTACTGGTAACATAATATTATGTTTCAAAATACTTCCTTGAAAAAAACTTCAATATTTTTTTTTACATAGCACATGGTCATCCTACCCAGACCAACAAACATATGGCTTAACGCTCTATTCGAACAATATGTCAAACATGACAGAAAGAGATAGGTAGATAGAAAGTTGTATGTTTCATAGGTATGTAACTATGCAATTTATAAACTAAATATTTATGACGGACTTAATGTATGCACAAAATAAAGGCAGGTGTATTTTCAATTTTTCTTTACGTAACGATTTTTAATCGCATATTAAACTTACTTATCTTTTCGAATACACAATGTAATAACTCGTTAGCAACAACAACAACAGCGTTTTCATTAATATTTAATGATTATAGTATATTCATACAATTAGTATAATAATTATTAATGTAAATGGAAAATAATTACGTAAAATTATTATAAAAATCTACTACTAAATTAATAAAATGAGCTAATAAATTGGAATGATAATAAAGTGTAAAATAATTCGGATAACGTACAAAAACAATCAAAAGAACTGCTAATTGTATTAACACGTAATAGCTGACAAATCTAAACGGATTCGTGTCAAAATCTAGCTACAGTGCATATAAAATTTATCCTATCATTTTTAAAGTTTAATATCAAAGGCCCCTTTTGAGAAAGGAATAGGTTAGAAGGGACATTCATTGTACCAAATATCCAATGTTTATAGGAATAACAATTTCTACATGATTATATTTTCATATGTATTATAGATATATTTGAATAGGATTACCATATTTACTACAAATTGTTTTTTTTTTTAAATTTCTCTAAGGATCAAATACTCGAATGTTTAAACTTGAATGAATATTTATGAACATAGTTTGAATCGGAAAACCAATCAAAATTTTCTAAAAAAAAGTTGTTTTATAATTTTCATATTTTGTATCTAGTAAATTTAGGAATTATGGCAACCCTACACAGTATGAATCTAGTTAACAACTCAATATTTTACGCATACAAATATATTTCGTTGTAAATTAGTACATATTATATGAACGAGTTGTCAGCACGTGTAAGCAACCCCTGAGTTATTAATAATTGATACAATAGTAACGACAATGCGTTTAAATATTCAACTACACATCAAAGATTGCTACTGAATACTCATAGAGATTAGTTTATAATATTGATCATATTACATATATAAATTGCTAAAGAAGAATTAAATTATAACATAGCTTCAAGAAGAGCTTGCACTCGACTCAAGCGATATGGTGACTCAGACTTAGCATTATTTTAAATAATAGCATTAAATTAATTCAATATCAATTTTATAAATAAGCTATAAAAGCAGTTTTATGACTATTTTCACCAAAACATCTCTAAACCAAAGTGACTACTCAGTTCTACAAAAGATTTCTGTTTAATCACACTGTATTGAGATTTTGAACATTGAACGTTGGTGGAGATGAATTTGCTTCCTAAACCGCTCGAGTCACATTGATGAAAACGGGCATTATTTGACTACTTCACATAAATAACATTTTTAATAAGATATAAAATAAAATACAACCTGATACAACTTAGTCGTGAAAGACATTTAACATCTTAAAACTACAATACAACTATAGGTTAAATATATGAATTAAAACTCGCATTTAACAATATTGTCCTAATAGCATTGCTCGGATGCTAACAATATGATTTGGCGTATTGATTGCGTTATTCGGTCCGAGCGAACGCATACTTCGTTCAAAGTTTAATAATGTAACTGAAGCTATTTTTGACTCGACTGAAACTCCTCTGACTGTTTTATGTGATGTGTGCATGAGGTGTGATGTAAATACAATAATAAGTTGGTGTAAATATTTATTTCGAAGGACTTGCATTAAACCTGCGTTTTTTGCCCGAACCGCAAAACGGAACAAATCCAAATCTTTAATAACGAGCCAATATATTTTTCAAATAACAAAAACAAAATATTTAACAACAAAATAAATGGTTTGGTAATAAATAACAAAATATGAATATTTGTGGAATCAACACTGCCTATGGTAACTTGACTTACAAATTATTTTATTGCCACCAAATTATTTGTCCTTAAAGTAGTTTTTTTTTGTGTTAACCATTTCGAAAAACAATATAGGAAATGAGTATTATCAAGAACGCATAATTTTAATATTAATAATAAGAATATTGTAAAAAATCTATAATTTATAATAACGTATTCGTATTTACCATTCCCACAATAAAATCTTTTTAATTTGCAATAAATGTAGAAAGAAGAACAAATAATTCTATTTAATAAAAACAAATTGGTATAATAATTAGAAATTAATTATTAATACTGCAAATTTTGAAGAAAAAAAAACAATGGAGTTACGTTTACATGTCGCCAAAAATACCGGCGAATGTCTTTCTAAGATTCTTCATCGTATCCTCCGCGTCCTCAGTGAGGACAGCACTAAGCGACCCTTGACGAGCAAAGCCACCACGACCACTAGCACTTCCAGATGTCGAAGCAGTGCCTGCTGGTGGAGCATTAGCAGTTGAAGTTGGAGCGCCGGACACCGACGACACTGTTGATGATTGGGACACTAGAATTTCAGTAAAATGAATGTGAATTAAAAGATAATTAATTAAAAAAAGTTTAGGACCAAAGTTAGCACAAACTGGGCATTATTATAGCATGTAATGCATGTACCGCAGTATCTTCGAGTGCCTTTTTATCTTATATGACCAGTCTCCGTTCGATATTAAGCTTGAATGCGGCCCATAGCCGGAAACAACTACTACAAAATAATAATATATAAAGACTTTAAAATTCGACACGAATGCAGCTCATCCACAATTAACCAGTAGACATCTCAGTGATCTTCAATTTTGATCATCCGGTTCTCATCGTAATATTTTAAAATATAATAACCTTGAGAATCCCGACGTGTTAGAGGTGGCGGCGGCGGTGGTTGAGTCGGTTCAGCCGGAATCGGCGGTAATGGACGATCGATTGAAGCTCCAGATGTCAACGGAGCTGGTGGAGGAGCACTTGGCGGACCACCAATACTGCCAGGTAGAATCGACCTTTCCTCCGATGGAGAGCCAGCAGCGCTTCCAGACACAGAAGAACGGGATGTGGTTTTTGTTATCCCAGGGCGACAAACCGCCTGAATTATAATAGAAGATGAATTTGTTGTATGTGTAGTGGCTTGAATGCGGGATATTTTAAATTAAGGCATTCGATTCAAAGTTCTTTGCTTGTTCATAAAATTCAGCGTAACATTACCTGCATACGTTGGAATATAAGATCAGCAAGATGACGTCGATCTTCTTCTTGAGAATCTCCCATGAACGAAGTAGCTGAATCGTTCAGTTCAATAATATGTTCACGACCATCCTTGCCGACAACCAATTCTAGGGCGCATACTTCTAGGCCTCCAAATATTTCGCTAACCTAAAGAGACAGAATCCTCATAAAAGTCGGTGAAATACAAGAAACAACAAAAATAATTTATAAAACCATATTAAGTTAAATGAGAAGCTATTAGAGACGAATTAGAAATTTTAAAATAAGTAAATAAATGAATAAAAGAATTTGAGGATAAATAAAAATATTAATTTGTAATATTTACATTCTTCTCGAAACGAATATTTATTTGCCAATGTTTATTAACAAATTATAAATATAACAATATTAAAAGAGTCTGTAAATATGTACCTACTTCGGGTCTGGATGTTATAGGTATATTTGTATTACTCTTGTTCTGATGGCCATGGCTCAGGGCATGGGTACCCTTTGGGATTAATAATAAGTAATGTATGTGTACCTACATAAGTGTAACATAGGTATACATTATAGAAAAAACATTTTTTAATAATGTTTTTAAGATATTTTTTTATTAGTGCCCCGCGCCTCAATTCACATTAAATTATAATATTGGCAACACAACTATCTCGTAAATGTCAACAGTTTTTTTTTATTTAGAGCATTTTTGCTTCTGCGCGTCACCGATAGGTTATATTATTACCTCATCAATCCACATCTTGTATCGGTCGTTCATTCCAATGGCTTCCAACATAGCCGAGCCTTGATTGGTTTTCCAGTTACCAGAAATGGATTTGCGCCTGAAATATTCAATGAGAATTTATTTACGTCCAATTATAATATAAATAAAGCTATTAGTTGATAGTTACATAAATGCTTTGTAGTTTGCTCCAATTTTCTGGATATGGATGTCGTATTTAGCATCGATGTACGGTTCCACGGTGCAATATGAACCCAGCATAGCCACCACGCCTGCGATGTCCTTAAAAACATAATTTAAACACTCAATTAATTAGATATTTTGATTTACAGTTTGCTGAAAACGTAATTCGCAGTTCAATATATGTAGGTACACATTGCAGATTTAAAAAACAAACGTAAAACTTGATTTTAAGCTAAAGTCTATGAGCTAGAGTAATTATGTTACCTCCGTTATGCTGATTTGGGACGACGAGTATGCACTGTTGATAAAACAGTACCACCTACTTATAGGGCTACGTTAAACGTAAAAAAAGTAACTGGATCACTTGAGTGTCGAAAGTGGTGGTAGTACCCTGGGACAGTAAACTGGGCTAGTTATCTTCAGACTGGGCGACCAAAGTACGCATAACATTCTTACTATCGGAATTTTGATATTTGTACCTTGATTTTTCGATCGTATGTCCATAACTATGCAATTGTTTTTTATTTTTTGTTCTTGAGAATAACATAATGTTATAAATAAAATTGTTTACATTCACTAAACTATTGTAATGCTAATTTAGGTTAAGTGTCTCACGTTGTCGCGAGAGACTCACATTACATCTACTGCGTAGAATAATTTGCAGTCACCTATATAATTAAAAGCTACACAAACACAATTAATTTATCCTTCTACTAATTGTAAATTCCGTGACGCAATATCGTATACCATATGGGCACTTAAGTAGTGATATCTTACCTGGAAATCGGCCAAAGTATCCACTTTCACCTTAGCGACACCACTATGTGCGTGGCCAATCTTGATGACAACCGGGAACTTCGGCGCGGTCACCTGAAACATCGGAGACTTGTGGTTAATTATAGTCATATTTAAAATAAAGAACCAAATGGAAAAGACAACAAAGGATGTAGTAATAAAGTTAAAAATAAATGTAGTAAATGGGCTAATTTTATAAGTCAATTGCGAACAAAATTGTAATGATTCAATATTCTTATTTAAAGCATTATATTCATTTTCTATTTATTGTGGGTAGTATTGTAGATATATCAATAAATATTCAAAGCTTTGTTTTATCTGTAGGTCAGCATGAACAGTATTGAAATAACTCTGAGCGTGATTGAGTAAATATCCGCGTATCAACTAAATCTTTACAATAAAAAAATTCCCTAGACATAGCTACAGAAAAAAAACCAGTTGACATTATAAAGAAAATTGAGAGTCGATTGGATCTCTTAGAAGTAAAATGAGAAAAGTTCAAAAGGATTTTTCGCACAAAATCTTTTCATCGATGACTTTAACGAAAGCAACTTTTATCTTGAAACCAAGCCTATTATTATAACAATACACGTGATCGTATTTCTAACCTATTTATATTTTAAACTGAGATTCCTTATTGCTTGTCACGTTATGATAAAATGTCAAAATAAGTATTTGTCGATACGAGGGTATAGCAAGCCATATATTATTTCAAATATTTCTAGGTTTCTAATTTGCTTCGATTGTCTCATTAAATTACGAATAAAATAGTGTTTAATGTTAACTAAAAATAAAATTTAAAAACAAAAGTTTATTTAAATCTGTTTTGTGTAATCTCGCTGCAAAATGGCAGGAAAATTCTATCCCGTAAGGTCAAGGTATTTGTGTTGGCACAATTTCAATAAACAATTATATTACCTGCTCTAATTCTGTTATATAACACATTTACCTCTACGATTTTCCAAGAAAACTTTGGTATTTATACAGGAAATTAAACAACAAAGTATCTTATAATCCAAAAGTTTTTCGTAACATCTATTTATATACTTCCTATGAAATGTTTTTGTACTCTTAAATTTACCGAAAATTTCGTTTATTACTTTTGCAGAAAGCTGTTATTGTTATTTACATTGTAAAATATAGGTTAATAACTAAAAAATTAGAAAAAAGCTTTATAAAGTATTTTAGTTAATTTCCTTTTCGGAATTAATTTGCGTAAATTATATTATCCAATTCTAAGAAAGATTTTCATAAAGACCAGAGCCATTTGCTAGCAATTCATCTTCTGTATTAATACCTTTATCAATCATTGCTGACGTCAGTGCAGATGTTGTGTATGGCTGCCTGGAGGTGTTGGCGTGGGTGTAGTCATCAAGTATTTGCTTTAGCTTCGGAAGAATGACCACGTTATGTGGATCGATGACGCATGCGAATTTAAACGAAGAAGTTCATGACTTCTTTAATGGTTTTCGAGTATTTACAATTTATTTGAAATTTTTGTTTTTCTTTGTATTATAAATGCCTACATCAGGTTAAATGCTTGTGCTTATGCACTAGATTACAATTGACGAACACCAATTTATAACAATCACAGTAGATTTCCTTTAAACATATTTATATGTGCCTATAAATAAATATTTATTTATTTCAGTTGGGAATCGTGTTGGAAATCTCCGAATAACAAACTAAATATTGCATAAAGAAAAGTGTTAATGAGAGTTAATGAGATTAAGCATTTATAATTTAATTTGTGATTTAGGCATAATTTAAAACTCGATAAAAATAATAATTAGAACATGCACGTAAAGGTCAATTAGATAACGACTCTGATCGGCGTGAGCTCGTAAATAAGGTGATAATTGGCATAAAATTGAATAATAAACGATTTAAGTTATAATGGTAATAAGGCTATTGATAACTACGTCTAAAAGTTCACACCGCTTTATTTACAACCATGCGAGAACAAAGCTATCTGTTCTTATCGACTGATTTATCAGTAATACAATCTTAACTCAGGTTTAATGTTGACACTTCAATAATAATTCAAAGGTGTTTAGGTTTTCAACCTTCCTACTTATTCATCAGCAGTTTCAATTTAAAATAAATAAAATTTTATCTACGCATAAAATGCATGAATGTCTTGGGTAATGCAATGCAAGCGGGATTGGGGCTCTAAATTTTTAGTGATTCGTAAACCATTTTCAAATTTCATCTCTTTCATTTAAATGATGAGAGAAAGAGACACGAGAACTTTCTCGAGAAGAAACTTCAAATTTGTACAGAGTTTGACTACTCGGGCGCGTTTTATGTGAGTGACATCACACGCAAACACAACTAATGCAATTTTCTTTCCATGCATACTAGGCACCTCTTTTAGCAACACACATGTAAATATGCTTAATGTATCAATGTAAATTTCTCGCAGATCACGTGCGGTGACTAATTAACAATCCACACTGGGAATATGAAATCATCCCTTACATACATAACCACAATTCTTTGCTAATATAACTTATATATTTTAATACATCTATCTACAGAAATTGTGATAGATCGAATGACTGCACATTTAACATACTTACATAATATATGAAACACTATAACATAAACATTAATATAACCGGATAAATCGGATAAAGGGATAAACCGGAGCTTTTTAATGTTAACTTCTAGTCTTGTTCTTTATTGTTATTAAATGTGTTTTCTAACTTTTATTTTGTTGTCCTGTATTTATCTGTTCAGCACTCGATCTCTCTCTACCCAATATTTAAAATCATTCGCAATAAATTATTGTAAAAGTGAAATGTGACGAGATGCAAAAACCTCTCAAACGTTCTACTCTGTTTACATTAGTTGCATACTAATGATGTCATATGCAAATGCTAAATCAGGTTGACTCGTGTTGTGCCGCAATTGCACTGCGATAATCGACTTGTGAACATTACATTACTTGTAAACATCAGATGTCGATCATGACGTGATGTTTGCTTTCAAAGGTAGCCACCTATATGTATCGTATATATGCATAATACAACCGACGCATATCCACGTGTAGTCACATAATAACTGGCCCGGGCGTTCCAAACCTTCAGTTAGTGATTGCCCGCATCGAGGAGCGCATGTCGTTTTTATATCGAAGCCGGTGGCATATCCGCGCATCGAAAAACAAACCGACGATTACGAACATTTTTCTTTTCAAATAATATTTATAGCGAATTTATTCATCTTAACTAGTGGATAGTTTAACAGTGACTGAATAAGTACTTTGTTCATAAAAATTGTGAATATTTTCCTGAAACGAAGATATCTTCAAGCGCAGGTGCATTTGTTTACTTACAAAGTATGTACCTACTTTATTACAGTTTCGGCCTTGTTTTATTTCTTTTATAACTTTAAGATTATTTTTTATCGATTGTACCTTACATCATGCCAATACCTGTATTATTATATCAATATACATTTGTGTCACGTCTTTAGTCCCACAGTAATAAACAAAAAATAATCCCAACTCTCCATGTCACTTAAACATATCTTTTACATTTTTCACTATATTTGTTATTATTATAACGTCATGATCAAATCAATTGCAGTATTAGGTATAGAATAAATTTTACTTGATAAATGTCTAGTACGTAGTAGCTACTAAAGCTCGATTTAGCCCAAAGGGAATTCAAAACATAATACTATTTGTATTGCTTGGAAACAATTTAAAACAATTATTCTACATTCTATGATAGTATGAATTAAGTTAATATGTTATTTTGAAGTTAATACTACCTGAATCACTAATTTTTAAATAATTACAAATTGGAAACCAACAGAAACACCGTTCAGCGCGGAGTAATAACAAGAATTATATACAAATTAAAAAATACATTCTACATGACACAGTTTGCGCATTTACTATCAATTGTTACGAGATGTCTTGCAAGATAATTACTGTGCGGAATATATGTTCCATATTCAAATAATTATTCAGAATCAAGTTTCGATATCTATCTATCGATATTTCGAGGTGGAAATTGAAAACTTAGAATATAGGGCAATTATTTCAAAGGTATTATGGCTCGAGTTTAGAGTTGTTTTTATAACACAAACCGATAATAGGATCGACTATTAGAAGCGAATCGCTTATTTTTTCATAAACTTGTTGGCGTATTACATGACTTAAAATATTTCATCGGGGGTCAATTGCGTATAGTGTAAGCACCTTGGTTAATTGCTGGTGTGGCACTAAACAGACGAATTTTATATAAGGGAAGGTCGTGTGTTTTGCATCAGCTGAGTGATCAGTGAATTTCTTTAGTTCTTATATCGGATAATGATCATGTTAACGACGATATTCCAAAAATAGTTGTATGGTAATAATACTTGTTTATAAAGTAAGTAGGTACATAAATGTAAACACAACCAACAAAGATGCGGATAGGTGTAAAATGTTTGTTTAAAAAACAATTGCAGCGTTTGCTTTGAACACTCGACCACCTACATTGCACAATATTTAATCTACTCTTCCTCAAGTAACTAGGTTTGTTGTCATTGTCGCGTAATACTTGTACGTGAGATAAAATGCACTAGGTCATCTACTAAAATTTGCTTAAGTAGGATGCAAGATTTTGATAAGCAGTTTGTGCCAAGGATAACCAAGACATATTTTTGACAAATTTTTTAAATAAAAATATTTATATATTAGGTATATACCGTAATATAAATGTTTATATTGCACTATGATCATATTAATATTGTATAAAGTCAAGAATCTGTGTAAATAATTTTTGCAATCTGCTCTGTCCATATTGACAAGGAGACATTCGGTCGCTGCTTATAAACTAAAACATTTTTAAAGAATGTCCAAGTTGCCAAAGAACGTGTAACATTCCATTGGAGTAATCAATTAGTAGCCCGATACGTCGTGGGGGTGATCTAATTTGTATTTGCAATGGAATGCACCCACACAGATTCCAATTCAATCACTCATTTAATATGATGATATTGTTAATGTATCTAATACTTTTATTATTACAGTTGAGTTAAATATACTAGAGATGCATGTCACACCACAGGGGGCGCACGTGACTACAACAATACAGCCTTAAACGATTAAAAAATATTTTGAACAACTTTTTTATAAGTGAATACGCTGAGATTTTTTTTTTCTTTATAGCAGTCTAGTATACGACCACGCTCTGCCTGATGTAATTATAATTACAACAAATCATTGTAAATATTATTACCTAAATAATCAAATAGTAAATTAAGTTAAAAGTAAGAAAATCCGTAAGAAACTATCACGAATATAAGGCGATTTAATAAAAAATGAAGATTGAGTATAATTGTATATTAGACATTGTTTATTAATAACCAATACTTGGTTTTCCACTATTTGTTGTCCATCTGTTTTCCACGATCTTTTTTAAATGCTCCAATTTTCGTTGTTGAATTTATCAACGAAGATAAACTTAAACTTATATTATACATAATTTAATAACACGTCATAATTGTTTAAATCCTTTTTTTTTAGTAAATAACAAACCGTTTAATATTAGTTAATGAAGTGTTATTCAAGACCGACTGATGTCTTGTAATATTAAGATTGATGGTAATTGGATAAAGTGTTCGTATATTCTGATGTAATCTTACAAAAAAATCTTTGTCATAAAAACACTGATCGTCCATCACGCGCGGGACACGAAAACTTTTCAATCAAAGTCACGTCCAGTTACATGAATTTAAGTTCAATGTGTAAAACTTCTTTTTAGTAATCTTCCTTACCTGCCTGATTTTTGATTAAATCATTGCAATTTATTTCAGCTCCTGGTGGATTTTTTACTTTTCCTAGTTACGAACGAAACTAGTTTGAACAAATTGTAATTGCTCTTAGTGTTCCCTTCTGTAGGTACCTACTTACGTATTAGAGACATCCGTTCAGGCATTTAAAAAACAGTAATACAAACATCTTGTTATATTATTTAATGCCATTCGAATGTATTTTTATGAAATATGAAAAATGACAGTTATTAATTGAGTTTATCTTTTAAAGTTTTATATCACAAACGAATTATATTATACTTTGGCTTCTATTCGCGCTTAAATTTGCACGAGAGACTAATATTCAAAAGTGTGTGGAGGAAGTGGATGGTTAGTATCACTGGTCCCCCTACTGCACTATTAATCGATCAAAACTTAGTTGTACAGATCTAAAACGTCTTTTGTGTATCCAAGACACGTGTATATTACAGTTAAATAAGATCTATTAAAAAGTCTTCTTAGCGCTTTAACAAAATCTACTAGAAGTATGCATTAACATTAGTAAAAATGCTGACCATACTCATCCCTTATTCTACTCATGGTTTTATATGATCCGTGTTTCTATCAAATCTGACATGCTTTCTAAATCGATGTATATCCTTCGTCAATAACATTCGATCATTGTCAGGTACGTAGTTGTTACCGCGCATGGAAAGTGTGGTACGCACAGCTATAGGCAAAATCTACATTTAAATAATCTCTGATTAAAACCAGATATTATTTAAGAATAATTACGTAACGTTTCAATGGAGTGTCAGTTTTAAAAATATCCAGTTGTATCCAGATTACTTGGAATAAAGTTAAGAGTCATGAGTATTTATTTACCAAATATTATACACATCCAAAAATAACGTCTTACTGAATGAGTTGCCTGTTTAAAACCGTCTACGTGTTTATTAATAGAATTATAAAACATCAGGTGCATGTGATTCATTCAAACTTTATTGATAAATTTTAAATATGTGACAGCTTAACCAGACGCTCATAGATGGTATTGTCTAAAATAAAATACGCTAAATATAAAATAATGTAGGATATTTCAACAATAGTTAGGTATATTAGAATTGCCATATCACTGAATCGGCACATGTTTCTACTATATAAATCTTTTCTTTCTTTTTACATAATTCATGATACTCCAACGGAATTAAAGAAATAATTAAAACATTATAAATATACATTATAAATATTTGGGGGAATC
Source organism: Tineola bisselliella (assembly GCA_028551675.1). Lineage (NCBI taxonomy): Eukaryota > Metazoa > Arthropoda > Insecta > Lepidoptera > Tineidae > Tineola > Tineola bisselliella. The sequence continues at coordinate 74,905 of JAPWLS010002083.1, forward strand.
GAACCAGGTTCTACTGCCTGACTGATTAGCGTGTTAACCAATACAGAACCCGCCACTAATTCCAACCCAAGTTTTATATCTATTTTTCCATATAAATATCATAGAAGGGGTTCCATTCAGGAAACAAATTGGAAAGTGCCTTGATAATGCACTAGCGTGTCAAACCCTGACCCCACACATTTGACCCTAGTCGCGGAAACCAGCAATCATGGAGCAAGTCCCGCGATATCATCTCACGGTGACTATGATTTGTGAACCGTAGACAAACGGAAACATGTTTAGGAATAAGTAATTGATTAATGTTTATTTTACTTATCTTTTAAATCATACTAGCGACCGCGGATATTCTAGCGTTTTCTTTTTACTTTTGTTAATCATCGCTGGTCATAATAAATTCGCGTTCTGTTATGATGAAAACAGCTATTTAAGCGCAACTCGGCGATAAAATCAAACAATGAAGTATCCGTATAAATTGAAATATAATAATGATATTGTATAGGAATGAGGATAAAATAGATTAAGAACTTAAAGCAGCCTATATCATTCGTATTAGTAAAACAATATAGTCAAGTGCAAATAGTACAGATAAATCATCGCGAGTTGTTACTAGATGCTAAAGAAACAGACAAAAACTGCTCTAAAATTACATCGATAAATTATAATTTTACGACACGCAGCGTCACTATTATGAATAAAGTACAGCAGTCCTTACAAATGTAGTTGTCAATTTTTATGAAACTTCATTCAGTTATGCGGACAAATATAAATTTATATTTAAATTTAAAAAAAAAATTGTTTTAAGAATTACCTAATTATTTGGCCACCTTTACGAATTATGATCTTGAATTATCGAATTCACGACTTTGTTAACGAGGGGGGTTTTTCATTGTTTATTTTATATGTAGTTTTATGCTGTATTGTTTAAAACTACAATGCAACCTAATCTCAAGATACTTGATATTTTCATCCTTAACATTTCTTGTGTGAAAAAGTCCTTTTAAAAACTAAATATAAATTAATCTGCTTTGCACAAGAACTTCGCACGTATGCCGAAATGAAAACAAACAAAATAAGCGGGATGGTTAGTCCGTTCATTAGTTAAAATAATTGCAATTATTATTTCGCTGTAGTAAACTGTTTTATTTGCTTAAAAGCATTCTTTTAACAGGGACTGTAATCTAATAATCCGTGTACCCGAGTTTGAGTCTCCTAAAAATTTAAGTCGATACGAATGTAACTTCTTTACTACTTACATTATAAGAAATATCATAAAAACATTATGCCAATAAATATAGATTAATAATTAATACAATTATAAAATTATAATGTTTATTCTATATTTTGCTCATCAATGATAAAATCGTTTAAATACTTTAAGACGTCCTTGTAAAGACAACGGACTCAATTAAGGGTCAAGTTCAAATCTATTTTATTGATCAATTATCGATCTAGTCTACTGGATGCACTAATAACTGACACACTTCGGGGACTTCTGGTTTTGGGACACACTTTATTCTCACTGTAACTAATAATAAAACATAAATTATAAAACGATAGATATCAGTTTACCATTGTTTTATGTCAACACAAATCTATAATAGCCGCTCTCATTATTTCCAAATAAGGAAAGTTAAATTGCTTCAAATATAAAACGCAATAAATTTTCAAAGATACAATCAATATCGAAAACAAACACCAAACATATCTCTTCAACTCCAGATTCACAAATGTAATAACTTCTATGAAGGTGTGGTTTAACCGATTATGAATACAAGTCTATAATGAACTTTGCTCGCTAAATATAATAAATGGGTAATTTATTCTGGACTCTGATCCCTATGGAATTCCAAACCTCAACTACAATCAAACGGCTCTAATTACTACTCAAGAATGTAGGTACTCGTAACAATGGAACGTGCTAACTCATATTTCTGTTTGTAACAGAATTTCTTCATTAAAGTTTAACAATAACTTCTTTTTGCGAGGTATTAATTGAACATACATAATATATGTAGGTACACCTATTTAAAGTTTGCAAAATTACTTTCCATTAACCAACAGCAGATGGGAGGCGTTAATATAGTTGGCAACGCACATAATAAGGTAAGTAAATTTAAGTAATAGAAGTGTCTGTGTTGATTTGAATTTGAAAGATCACATGCGGCATAGTAATCACCATTTATTTTACTTTATTTTTCTACTTAATGATATTTTAATATTTACTTAATTTGGTGCATAATGAAAAAAGCTGGGAACCTCTGTATTAATCCTATTCGTAATGGCATTGAACACAAGCGATTGTTAATTTCTTTATTAGAATATAATAACATTGTTAGTGTTCGTAGAAAGGTATGTTGCAAATCATATTGTAAGGTTGTTGACCTATCTCTTACGATTAGTTAACTGCGCATCTTATTTGTGGGGAAGTAGAGCATGTGCCATTTTAACCACTGACACACTAGACTTCAATAAACAGCGCTCCTTGCACAAACAAATTGTATAATAAAACATAAGTATAGTGTAGTGTGATAATAGCTTGTTTACGATAGTACAGTAGTGCCAGTTTGTAAAAACACGGAATTTGTTTTTACACGTGTTTACACTTTTATAATAGATGCGGACAATTTATGTGCCTTATTTAGATTTTGATCCGCAGCAATGATTGCAGCAAAACTTTAGCAAAAATACGATTAGAATAATCTAAGTTAACGCAATAGTAAGTCGCATAAAGTGTTTTAATTAAATAAACATTTGCTTGGTAATAGTGTATTAAACTTCAGATAGTGTATAAAACAGCTGACTGACACTTCTTTCATTGGTCGCTAACCTGAGAAAGATCTACTACACAGCCCGGTCGATATACCTATATCATGCGGGAAAGCTACGTACTTACGTTCTCTATCTTTCAATGCAGTTTCCCGAATACGGCCCTTATAGCATGCATTTCAGAAAGGATTCCGCAAGCAATTCCTAACGTCCAATGTAAATTGGCCCTTACTAACATTGTGGGTAGATGTATATCTTCAAATAAGAATTATAACGTGAGAATATCTGATCAATGGTACTTTTTCTTTTTCAACACTACATGTTATTTTATCTACTAAATCATGATAATAGTAAAGTTAACTATTTTGTGAAATAACAACACTTTCTTGTTGGCGCCAAAGGAAGTCTCACGTTCTGTATTATCGCAGGCGGCTTGGGAGCATTTATTAGGAGATATTGTCGATTGTGTTGCGCCCACGTAACTCAGGATTTATGTATAAACATGAACGTGTGCCGGCCAACATATTAAGTAACTTATTTTAATCAAAAACTTTTGATAGAAGTGGTCTTATGAGTCTTATTATTTACAAGCGTTCATCTTCTGTTGTGCAAAAATTACGCAGGGATACATCATACATCGTAGCCACTTACTTTGAAGATCTATTTATTATTCTAGGGAATATTTAGAGGCTTTATTAAAAGCAAAGGGATCAGTGCTTATGTAACATAGTCTTCATCATTAATTATCATCTTTTCCCAAAGAAAAAAGGAAAGTTTGTTAGTTTTCTTCATCGACTTGGTTCCTCATGTTTTTTTTATATTCGTAATTTATCATGACTTCACACTATTTTAAAAACATTTGACCACATGATATAAATATCAAGCTTGGTTTATACAATATTCACACACAGAAGAAGTGTTACCGCTAATAAAGATGTTATAAGTGAATTATGATACCTAGAACTAACATAGCCTGGCGCCTAGACGTCCGATAACGGTAATACAAGATGCCTAGATTGTAACTTCTAATCCAACTGAATGATTCCAGTGGGCTTTATAGAGTATAGGTGAAAACAAGTTCTGATTAAGTTATTATAGCCAAGGGCATGAATCGAAGATAAAGTTTGCCGAATCTCTATCCAAGAATATCCTTTTTATTTTTACGCCTAAATATGTGGAAATGGTAAGGTCATATAAGGTGAATGAATAAGAGATTAATAATTAATTAGTTAAGAGGAAATTAACAATCAATAATTCGATAGGCTATATAAAGACATAGGTATACACAATTATCTTACTATAATATTATAATTAGTGTATTCAAGCATCTGACTTGAAAGTGTTTTTTAATATTTATTTATAAGACGGTGCATATTTTTGATTTTCAAATTATCTATAATTCTACGCCCAGGTATTTAAAAAAATCGTTTATAATTTTAATTTTTTTATTAACGAAAAATTAAAAACAGATAATCTTAATCCGTAACCTGCATACGTTACTTGAAATTAAGACCTGTATCCATAAACTTGACATTCAAGATTGATTTTCGAATTTCAGCTTTAAGACATGTCGCTTATGAAATCGATCTTACTATCAAAGAGCTATGTAGATATTTGAACTATTAAACATTGCTATTTTTGCCAGAAATGTGAATCCTGCTCATGACAACTGTTATATCGGTTACTTTAAAGCTATACGTCACTTTGTAATCAATTACACTTAAATTTTAAATCCTATTAATGAACATCAGATGCACGTGTAAGTGACCTAACACTATAGATACGGGCCTAAGACATAAAACGTAGAGTTCATATTAAAAATTAAGACATTGCTTGCTGTCAACACAAATGAGTGTGTCACGCTTGTTTATTACTTTTCATCATTTTTTATTAAGAGCAACAATTAAACCATTTGGGGTCATGACTAAAAGTATATTTGCATTTTTTACGCGTAAATTTGTTTAAATAATTTTAATTATAAGTGAAAGGTCATTCGAAAAAAATATATGAGCATTATTTTAAAATATTTTTTTAGCGATGACATAAACCTACATTCGATTTATGTCTTGTTTTATATTAAATAGATATAGCTGCTTGCTCTAATTAAATTATTCAAAATAAGTGCTTGTATTAAGCCTATGCGGATAGGTCTTCTAAATTGTCTAAACAATATAACCTCAGCATAACAATAAAAACTATTATTATATTCCTATAGTAAACAAAGTTAAGATCTTTGTGAATATGTTTACTTGTGACATTACACTGTGACCCGGTTCTGGCATCCATAAATACTTTTGTAACATCGATAGCTAGAGAAACATGACGAGACTTGCAGCGGTCATGGCGCACGCATTTTAACATTTTTAACAAGTAATATAAACCTTATTAACATATGTTTAAGATAAATTAATTTAGATAGTTCAATTATTTGATATGAAAGATATTTTTTTTATTATTATACATTAAGGTATAATAAAAGTAATAGGGTTTTTATTGAGAAAAGTGTATGTTCTGATTAAAGATTTAAAATAGCATGGTTTTAGAAACCACATACGATACAAAACTTAGTTGATGACATCTGCAAAGCTTTTGAAATTTCCATATAATTGATAACCTAAAGAAACACCATAATAAACGCGTAAAATCGTTTAATTAATTTAAAAAATTTAATTATGCACTAAATTCAATTAAAAAAGCCAATTCATTCGACTACTATAATTGTTCTAAATTAAACAAATGAATGAAATTATGATAAGATAAGTTTGAAGTCTCATTTGTGAAAAATAACATGTATATGTAATGTAGATAATAAATAGATGACGTAATTGTTATAAAGTTGTTCTATCTCCAAAGGTTTACCTCATCTTCGCGATTCATTGGCGAGTTCAAGGTCACACGTATTTATGTTTACAATGGCCAAGTGATTTATAATACAAGTTTAGATGATTTGGCTACACTATACTACTTCACAAAACTTCAGAATTAGTTTTAAATTAATAGTGTAGCTAAAGCATTATAGACTGAGATATTTTTCAACATAAAACACCCACAACGAGATTTATTCGGTAAATATTTTTAACTTGATCATTGTGCAGAATGCACTGTGTAAATATACTTTGAGATAAGAATCATGCGCAATAGATTGTTCAGGTTATTGTAACTGCATTAACTGTGTTAATGTGTTTCTAATTTTAGATCTTAGACATTTTGATTTATATTCGTATTTTTCATTAAAAAAAAACAAGTAGGTACACAAACCCTTATTATGAAACTTTTAGAACTCATATATGTATGTACGGGAGATGTGTGAAAGACTGGGCATAGTGCTTGCATTTGGGAAACCATCTACCATGATATTTATGGTACTAAACAAACTTGTATATGGAGACACTGCATGGATGCAGAATGACGACTACTTAACTGTTATTGAAATCAGGTCAGGACACATGCACACTCACAAGTGTATCTTTTCATATAAGAATCTATATAGATATAGAACCATATTATGCGAATTCTGCATATTTGCTGTAGGGTTTTTCATTTTGCAATATTGACGCATCATGACGCGTCTATTGACTTAACGATTACATATGACTGTTTGCTTATTTTTGCAAGTACAAAGGTTGGTTTCATCGATCGTATATTCAGTGAGACATTTTCTATGTTCAACGTTTCTTAAACTTATTTGTGATTTTTAGCCGTCGCAAATAATATTATAAATCAATATTAGCACTATTTCATGTTATTTTGTAAATTTCAAAACATGTGATAGACGCAGAATGAAACAATATTTACTGTCAATCGTATTAAAAAGTATACTTATATCTGTTCTATCGTCAATCCCATACCGGAATAATTGCCAAAGTTATGAGGCGATAAAATGTTAGTTGCTTCTGCAAATGCGGTAGTTTATATAGTTATGTCCATATCTATTTTGAGACAACATTATAATGTCAATCCTTCTCACTAGTAAATGTGCAATACAACATAAAACTCCTAACTTAACTTAAAATTTTACTCTCCGTGTCACAGACTCGTTCAATAAAAAATACTAAAACCATTAACTCAAAATGTGCGGTAGGTACATGCAAAAAATTGTATGTAAGTAACTCTTCGCATCTATGACCAATGATAGATATGACTAGCTTGGTAAGGCGAGTGTACATTATCTAGGCTGACATGGCCTCAACTCTGGTTATACTTCAAATCCATTATAAGCATTGAGTGAAGTATCCTAGATAATGCCACATATTACGACCGCGTTAGTTATTTTGCTCATATATGAAATAAAATGAAAATAGTTTATTAGCATAGGCACTAAAGGTGTGCGCTTGATCATCGTTACACTCTACAATGCAACGAATTATTCAAGATAAATTAGGTAAATATCCGCTTTAGCTACTTAAATATTTAAGAACAGAAGACTCGTCTGCATGGGCAATCATGATTTTTAAATTAAAGCAACAATATCATAATACTAAAAGAACATAAAATTTGTCACATAATAAATTTTTGACTTTCTTTTTGTGCCTAATATCGATCACTCCTAAAATATGTTTAAAAGGGTTTTGAAGGAAGGGTAGTTCGTACTTCGATCGATAACTCCCCATTTTTTTGTCCGACTTCTATCGCAGTTCGGTTTCCTTATACGACGTATATTTTTATATCATATCATCAGTTAGATTTTTTAATTATAATTAATAAGGCTATTAAAATTTATATTATGCATAATTTATATATCCGTGGTACCTAATTAAACAAAATAAAGTAGTAAAATTAAATGTAAACTCAAATATTTTGTTGATAAAGGAAAGAATTTAAGTACTCATTAAAGAGAGGAAAAAGGATATTGTTGCAATAAAAATAATTGATTCGTCCGACCTATTTGATACTAAAAGAGTGCGAATTGTTTTTTGTTTATTTGTAATCTCATCAACTGGCTCTTTATGACATTAATCTTATTTTTATGCTACCATAAAGTCTCGGAGAAAACCTTGACCCGATGTTCGCAGGAGATATTAAATCGAATATTTGATACAACCCATCTGTTGGCATTAAGCCAGTACTTTCTAAAAACGTTATACCTAACTGCAATTTCAATTACATCGCTTGTCTGACGTTGTTGAGTGCAACGCCGCATTTGTTACTCGTTTAAAAAGTATTGCCTTATTTCAGCTCGTTGATGCGCCCGCATGTACTTAACACGTAGTCAAATTGTATAGCATCACAAATACATTTACTTAGACGTAACTATAAAGAGAATGATCGCTAGAGACTCAGGATGAGGTGAAAGCATATCCTTTGGAACCGTCTCATCAAAGCAGTATAGTAAAGTGACTGTCTGAGTATTAATGTTAATAGCGAAGTACAGTCATGTCAAATTACTAACAAAAATGTTTTCTAAGAAAGTATTTTAATTACAGAATCGAAACTCTTCTTTTGTTATAAAGCACTAGTACCTGCTAGTATGTACAATGAATAACTATTGTACAAGTGTTGTAATTTCGTAATAATTTGGCAATATGCGCAAATGGCGTGGCCGTTATAATTAGCACCAAAGTCAGAGCGCTCACAGTTTACGATTTCAATTTGCATTATGCACGGGATTTATCAACGAATTTCCACGAAATTATTCAAAACCGACCGTGTTCTATTTTAATCGCTTTTATGTCATAAATAATACATAGCTTTAATGAATTAACAATAC
>JAPWLS010002192.1:0-115810 GCA_028551675.1 Tineola bisselliella
ATTTTGGCACTACATTTCAACACTCGCTCTAACACGTCTTTTGTATGAAAACGTATCAATGACAACAATGACGTTTTTCACAGCCGTTATTCTATACTAGCTATTCTCAAAGTGGTGTTCTGCGGAACCCTAGGGCTAAAATACTGCAAAAAATACCTACCAAAGGGAGATTATAAGGTTACATCTAAATATTCCAACTAAATATTACGTAATATTATATTGCAATATGGTTGTTCATAAATACATATAAATCAGTTTTTTTTAAATTATATTAAGGCTTTTGCCTTCGCCAAAAAAAGTTTGAGAACCGCTGTTCTATACTAATATTATAAAGAGGAAAGATTTGTATTTTTGTGTGTTTGTAACGAATTGACTCGAAAACTACTAAACCGACTTCAAAAATTCTTAAACTACATTATCACTGATCAATATAGGCTATATAAATTACAACCCAGAAAACTCAAGGCAGAAAAATTGCCATAAAAGGCAGGTGCTTGAAATATGAAACATCATTAAACTTCATAGTACTTTACATCTTCATTACTACGCGAACGAAGTCGGGGGCAACAGCTAGTCTTCTATAATTTATTTTACATACTTATTGTTTTTTGAAGTGTTTACGCGTGAATTAAAATGTTATGATTTCTTATTGAATACTCGACATTTGCAGAATTGTTTTTAATTAATATCTGAAGCCATTATGAGATGCTGATACTGTATTAGACCCAAAGGATAAATTAAAAAGATGTTCGACTGGAAACGATTTATTAAAATTTATTTAAGGTTATTTTTAAAAAAACCTTGTAATATACTTAGTTAATTGTAGTCTATACTATTATATAAAGAGGAAACATTTGATTGTTTGTTTGTATGTATTGAATAGGCTCCAAAACTACTGGACCGATTTACAAAATTCTTTTACCATTAGAATCGTACAAAATCCCTGATGAACATAGGTTATAGAATATTTTCAATTGTTTTTTTAAGATATATTTCATTTTATTTTAAGTTCACATAATTCGATGTCTATGCCTAATTTTGGCGGTCAAATGTACTGTCAGTTTTTCAATTGTTTTTTAAGATATATTTCATTTTATTTTAAGTTCACATTGTAATTCATATCTAATTCAATGAAAATAAAAGCGAAAGTTCTCTCGAAATCCGCTTGACATACAAATATGAAATTTGACAGGGAGGTAGTTTATAGTTAGTTGACGTCTGCAAAGAACGGATTTTGCAACAGGGCCAGATTAAGGAGTTGTAAGGGCTCTCGCAGGTTTGTATAATTTTTTTGCTACAAACTATAAATTTGACGGAGATGCAGTTAGTAGATTTTGCAACAGGGGTGTGGAAGGCATTTTCTGTTGACTGAAATATGAAACATCATTAACACTAGATTTACCAGCTTAAATATACCTATTTCTATCAAAACCAATAAAGTATATATTTGTTACAGATATATATAAAATAATATAAAATTCATAAAACTAATTCTTCTGTTATAGATTAAAGAAGATTAGAAGAATTAAAGAAAGTTTTACACGCAGTAGGAATTTTAATTTGATCTTGCAAGACCAGTCATTTTGACTGCTCTGGTAAATCTAGTGTTAAACTTCATAGTACTCTATATCTTCATTATTACGCAGACGTAGTCGCGGGCAACTGCTAGTATAGTATATTATAGTTGGGTCCATCGAAAAGCATACTGTGAAATAATAAATAACTTAATAAAAGAAGAAGAATTATTTTACATATAATTTTTATTTTTAGTAAAATAAAATGCAGCATTTATTTATGCGTTGATGTTTATTATTAAAAAAAAAGATTCATAAGTATAAAGTGATATTTTATTTTATTATTCGGAGTAATTATTATTTTTTTGGCTACAAATAATATCGATATTGTTTTCTTCATAAGAATTTTTTGCGTGTCGCAAATAAGGGTCGGAAATGAAAAAGCAACGTTAAATGTTTTTTATTTGTTCAATATCAAATATTTGATTCAAATATAGACATTTTTCTTGTAAAATTCTGATGATTATCGCGTCTTTTTGTTGAGCAATTCTTTCGAAAACTTTGTTCAACAAATATAGGGTGGGCGCGGGAACCTCCTACATTTATAAAATTCGCAGTGTCGCCGTCTTTTTTACAATTTTGTCTTAAGATCTATACTAAATATGAATGTACATAACCGTTCTGGCATTTTTTTTGCTTTTTTTTTTGATATCTAATATAGTTTTCTTTTACCAGCTTTTTGAAATGTGGGAGTTTCCCGTGCCTCAGCCTGTAATTTTATAGGGTTGTCAAAAGAGTATATATATAAAAACACAAGAATATTTCACATTTAAATGTTATGTTTAACTTGTCCTCGTTCTGGGTCTAGTTTTGGTTTAGTATATATATGCGATGTAATAACTCCCTTTTCTCTTAAACATTGGTCAACTGCTGGACCTGCATGTGTAAGAACAATTAATTGATACATCAAATTCATTTATTCAAACAAATGCGTCCTGTGCATATTCGTTCATATTCCGTGGGCTACCAATATACGAAGATGGCAATATAGTTAAACGTCCGATGTCATTAACATTAGCATCATTCGCTATCGCATCTTGCAAATGAATATATTCTTCAGATCTTAATTTTGCTTGGTTGAAACGAATAAAATTAAGACGTTCAGTTTCTATTTTGGCATACATCATCAACGATGTACTGATGATATAGTTTACCACATTTCAAGATATAATTTTGTTCTTGTGGACGAATCATCAATCGATACGAATAAAAATTCATGGCACTAATTTTTTTCTGTACATGTAGACCTGAAAAAAAGTACAAACTGTGACTTTAGAAATTTATACAAATGATGAAATGTCAACACACTGAAAATAGGTTAATTATTTACGTGTTCGTGGATCAATCATTGGTATATTGATATGGTAGCCATCGTCACCTTTCCAATACACTATTGTGTATTGTAATGCATCGTAACCACGATGAAGTTCCGAAACACGTTGCAATTGATCATTTCTGCGATGAAGTACAATATCACGGGATTGAAACTGATCACCAAGAATTACAATTACAACCTCATCAATTGTCGGTGCATTGAATCGCCTTTCATACTCTCCAAAAGGTGTTCTATCAGCCCTTATTACGATTTTGTGATTATCAGATGGCATACGATCGAGAGCAATTTTGAACAATTGAACTAATGCATTATGCTGATGGAAAAACCTTTGTACCTCAAGAATAATTTTTCGTCTTGTATTCAAAACAATTGCACAACGTTGATCCAATTCACGATTTTCATCACTAATAAAATAAATTTGCAAAAATTTATGATCAGCGTCGGGGTATGGCAATAACGAACCCGCTTGATGATAAATCTGGCCCTGAATCTGTAACATGTATGCAATTTTAGGTAGATGTTGTATCATAATTTTATATCATAATTATCATAAACATGGGACAATCCTGTTGAAGTATTTACCTTAAACGTCGGCATAAAATTATCTCTAATAATTTTAGTAGCACCAAAAGAAGTCATTTGAAATGCCGAATTGTATTGTTGAATATGACTCAAAAACTGCTTCGACTTTTGAGATGTCCCAAAAATTAATGAATGGTTCGGATGGAGTTTCTAATGCTGGCAATCTCACTTTGCCATCAGCACAGCACATGCCGGGCGTTTCACCTGGAAAGTTAGCCGCATCACGTCATCACATCATATTGCGTCCATCATTCCAATGCATCCGCACATACCATAATCAATCTGACTGTTGTAATTAAAAGCAGCACGCCTCATTTTAGCCAGCGGATACAGGGTCCACAGATCTATTTCTTGCATTACGTTCACGCTGCGATGCATTAGCTTGTGCGCGTTCATCTGCAGTCTGTGATCGTCTTAGTAATGCCACATCATTTGCATTACGCGTTCGACGACCTATATTTGCTCGTCTGGCTCGTGGCATTTTTCCTTCAAATAAAATAGAATAAATCATATTTAAAACAAATTGCTACATTAATAGTGGTACACAATATGTTTTTTCAAATAAAGAAACACACATGCATACATGTAATTCACTTCAATAGTTCAAAACTTACCGTTTGTGCGAATGCGTTTGACAATTTAATTCAAATAAAGCCTGTAAACGATATGAAACACCGACGGCTCATAACATAGTACATTTGAACAAAAAATATAAACACAAAAAAATAATTATCGCTGACAATTTTCTTTAATCGAATCACGTCCAAAATGAAATGACAGCATGAATGACATAAAAATTTTCTATTATTGTCAACACTGAAAATAGTTTCAATTTGTTACAAAAAATGTAATAAATTAATTATAAATTATTAAGACCATTAATCGAAATATAAACTATCCTATATCTCAAGTTAGACCTAATTACACATAAAATGCCAACTTTCATCGAAATCGGTTGACTTGGTGAAGAGTTCACTGGGAACATACATATGACACTGGATTTATATATATTAAGATTTTATTGTATTAATGAAACTGTAATTTAGTAGTTGAAAAGAAATATTCAGAATTATATAGAGCACATGAAATTAAATGAGAAATAATCCAGAAAAAGCGATGTGACGTTATAGATCGATCATAATATCACATTGCACCACGTGTTGTTGAAAAAGAAATTTCGAATTCCAACGTGGCGCCATCTATGAGAAGTTCACGATAGATGGTCCGACAGTTTTCTGTAAAAAATCTTATTTAAGGCGCCATCTGTTCGAGACTTATGAAACTTACGATTTAAGTGAATTTTTAATTTGACTATTATTGTAATTATTTAATTTTTTTTTTTTTTACAGTTAGAAAATAGGTTTTAATAGAAAAAGCTTAATACAAAAATTATTGTACACATAGGTTTAGTTCTCCAGCACACTTAAATATCTTCACGCTTTACTCGAAGTGGGGTAGACACGACCGCAGTAATATTTGCTTTGGAAGGAAGACATCGCTTCTTACAAATTCAGATTCAATTGTTATAGCTACTTTCTTTTATACTTGTGAAAATGTCCCAATTACTAATATTATAAATGTGAATGTGAGTTTGTTTGTTACGTTTTCACGCAACAACTACTTTGTACACATATTTTTGGAGGATTGAATATAATTGAAGGATTACTGTTTATTTATTGACTTTAAATTAACTTAATAGTTCCGTTTTCACTTCTATCGGCAGTCCCACGACTGTTTATGTTTTTTTATGTTGGCTAGTGATTGGTTTTATAGTTTTTATTTGATTTTAATATTAATAATTTATTCTGAAACAGTTTTGTTAAAGTTTTATTTATTTTGCCAGAATAAACGTGACGAACGATGTACCTACCAATAAGAATGTTAAAATGAAAAAAAAATATTTTTTCCAATAACATTCACATTGCTTAGTAATATTGCTGAACATCCGTCCGCGTCCGTGGCAAAAACCTACCTTCCACAAATGAAAAACAATGAAACTATTCGTTTCAATCGCACGACGCCAGAAGACGGAGCACTAGGGACGAGGGGCGGGGGCTGCTCGCCTTTGGGTGTGGTCATTGGTCACCCGAACGGGCAGCCACGGCACACTTCATTACTTCGTGGACGAAGTCGCGGGCAACAGCTAATGTATTATTATATGAACCTCGCATATGACCCTATACCAATGGTCGCCTATGTTTCCAAGCTGATCCCGAAACGCAGTTCAAGGGATGTTACGCCTGAAAATGGTGGCACCACCCAGGATGGCACTGGGCTGATAACCATCATCAGCTTGCCTACAACTCTTTATATGCTTGTAAAATATATTTTTAAAGATTTGAACTCGCGGTTTCTCGACTGCGAATTCGCATCCTTAACCATTATTAGGCCATGACCACTCTAAAATTATATTTTTGTACGCGATCACGGGACACCACTGCTGTTCATAACTGCGGTGCATTTTTATATTCGGTTGTTTAAACATTGAAAGGATTTAGATAATAAAATTACAATGTTTTTTTAGAGTATTTATTGTGTATAAAGAGGACTAGTATCGTATTTTATGATCACACAAGAGTGGAGGTACGGACGGCACCGGCTTCGGCAATGCCTTCAGCAATTTCTCCCAGAAGTCAGGGTCTTCTCGGGGCAAGTAAGTGGTACTCGCGAGCCACGTAGCGAGATCCGACGGAGGTTGCAATTCTTTCACGGGCTCCAGCAACACTGCTAGTAGAGACCCCGATCGCGCCAACGCAGTGCGGAACTCCAGCAGAGACCACGACGACTGTATGAAGTGTCGGGACAACAGAAGCAGAGTGCGCCGCGAGGCAGCCACTGAGCGCGCGATCTGTTGCGGAATAGGCTCACCCACCACCCAGTCTCGGGAATGTACGCACACCCGCAGTCCAGCGCGCTCCAAGCGAGGAATCAATTCCGCCCAAGCCCAGCGCTCATCTGAATGGGCATGCGACACGAACACGTCGTACCGGCACTCCGCCGCCGCCACGGCTTCGGCCCGCGCCACCTCCGCCCGCTCGCGAGCTGCGGCGCGTTTTCTTCGCCACACTAACAGTGAAGCCAACACGAGTGCCACGAGTGCACTGCCAGCCCCGGCCGCCATCGCCGCGAGTCTCCAGCAGCTTCCCGTAGCCCTCGACAGCGGCTCGCCGTCCCCGGCACAGCGTACATCCCCCCAGTCCGTAATCTGCCCCGAATGAGCCGTAAGAAAAGCGAGCAAGTGCGCCGAGCCGCAGCCGCACCACCAAGGATTGCCGGACAGTTGTAATCTTCTGCCGCCGGTTAGTAATCTATTAAGAGTGTCTTCATTAAGAGTCGCGAGTGAATTGTTTCTCAAATCGACATTCTGAAAAATTTTAATAAATTAATTGAATTTTTTTAAACAAATGTTAAAAAGATCACTGCACTCGAGCGCGCTTTAGCACATTGTTATTCAGACTGTATCATCTGCATCACACTGCAGGAGAAATACAAGATATTATATTGTTACAGAATGTATAAATGTTAATGTGTTTGTAAACGACTGAGCGTGGATATGGAAATGATAACAATCAGCAATTACGTTGAGAATGCGACCATTGGATTTTGCCAACGTTTGCTCGCTCAGTGAAGACAGACTAGTATAAATTGCGAGTCTTCTGTTGAAGCTTATTATTTCATATGAATTAAAGATCGTAGTCGCTAACCTGAAGCGTCTCCGGCGAGTCATGCGTCAATTGGAAGGAGTCGAGCGCTAATCCCGCCACCGAAAGTGACACCGGCCCTTCGCCTAGTTCCGGCACTACGAGCGCTTTCGGCGCGGGGACTCGCAGCGTGACGACGAGCGGCGCGGTGCCAGCCGGCCACGAGTGTAGTGCCGCAACTGGACAGAGCGCGTGCGGCGGAGGCTCGGCTGGTCGTACGGTGCAAACGCAGTCCGCGGGACACAGCGGCGCTTCCACAACGCACGACAGTTCGCGGGAGGTCACAGATAGTACTGCTCGACCAGCGAAGGACGGTGGTGAAGCACAGCGGGCATCACCCAAAGACAGTCTGACGGGACGTCTGTCATCCGCGTCCTTTGCAAGATCCACTAGTAAGGTGTAGAGGTCACAGTCGCAGCGGAAGGGGTTGTCGCCGAGCAGTATTAGAGGTCTGCCATCAGCAGGCGTATCATCACTGAGCAACGACGCCAGGGAGAGATCCAGACGACCTATGTCGTTGTAACGCAAGTCGACCACCACGTCGGGGCTCAAAAAGTTGATGTCAGCAAACTGAAAATGATGTTAAAATTGACATTAAGTTAACACTAAGCACTGAAAGCTGAAGCTGAGGAGTAGTAGTGACCTGCAGATCAGTGATTCGATTGTGGCTGAGGTTGAGCATCCTCAGCTGCAAGAGTGAGCTCCTCCAGTCGTATGCGAGTTCCGTGTAATGGTTATGTTGCAACTCTAGGGTGTGCAATCCCAGCAGTCCTTGGAAGGGAGACAGAGCTCCCCACTGCGATAACTCAGCATCTGTCGCTGACGCTGATTCCAGTCGCAGTGAGTTATTGGAGAGCAGCAATACGCCCAGGTTTCTGGCACCGGTCAATGCGTTCTCATGAATCACAGACAGATCGCAATCGCGAGCTGACAGAGTCCGCAGTGATGACATGTTCCCACACATATTACTGCAATAAGAGGAACAACGCTCAAACATACATTCATTTAAAATTGGCAAAATTCGAATTTTAACTTTAATATGTATTCAGATTAATTTTTCAAACGTGAAATCGTAAATTGTGAGAGATAGCATCTTCAAAGGAATCAGAATATCAATTTTATTGCTAGAGAAGGATCTCTGGCGAGTGCAATTCTGTGTCGAATGTGAAATGCTAAACACTCGGACGTTGAAGGTTACTCACGACGGGAATTCACGGATCCGGTTACCATCTAGGTTGAGCTCCTCCAGTCGGCTAAGTTTGGAGAACATCCTCTGCGATAACGTTTCTAATAGGTTATTCGATAGGTCAAGGGTCCGAAGCTCACTTAGTTCTAGAAACAAGTCGTCGTCCAGCCGCGTGACCTTAGTCCCTGAGAGACGAAAGTGTTTTAACTGTCGACAGCCTTCCACCAGTTTTCCCTCCATCGTGATCAAACCAGGTCCCGACAGTTCTAGCGCGATCAACGCTGATAATCTTGAAAAAACTCCGCCGGTTAGGGACAAGTTTTCGCGGATGTTTCTCAACCGAAATTCTTGTAGATGGGACAGGTTTGAAAAAAGAGCGGAGGGTAAACTCCGCAAAGGGTTGGCGGACAGCGACAAGTTGGTCAACAAGGGCACGTGGTGGAGCGCCCGTGGAGGTATCTCCTCCAGCAGATTGCCCGTGAAGTCCAACACGGCCAACTGCGATAAGCCGGCCATCGCGTTCTCGTGCATGGAACGAACGCGTGCAGAGTAGAGCAACAAGCGACGCAGAGAGGGCAAGCCGGCAAACTGTCCGGCAGCCAGATGCAGCGGCTCAGGGCAGTCAGACACCTCTAGAGAAGTTAACGAGGGACTGCGCAATGACGGAAGCGGAGCGCCCCATAGTCGCAGTGATTGCAGGGACGGAAGCGAGGCTAGCAGATCCGGTGAGATGTGAACTGCGGGCGCGGTCAGCGTGATCTCCAACGAGATCAGTCCTTCGAAAAGCGCCAGCTGTTCTGCTGTGGGCGGCGTCGTGGGTACCTGCAGCAGTCGCAGATGTCTCACAGCAGTCGATCGAAGCCCGGGGAGCAGCAGGCTGCCGGCGACAGCGCAATCGACCAGCGTGAAATACTGCACCGAGACGTCTTTATAGGGCAGCACATGCGGCAGAGCATTCCAATCTGCATCGTGATCGCAATTCACATACAAATAGACGTCTTTCTTCAAGTTGATGGTAACCGCATAACCTGAAATGTTTCGTGTCATTCGATTGGACGTTTCTAAACTATTGCTTAATCATTTTCATCCAGATTTGTTTGCCACAGCCCACAGTGCGGCCCCATAGGTCGAGTAGGGCGGGTAGAGCCAATGGCTAAACAGGTAATGCAAAATCGTATAAAGTTACAAATAGTAAGTAAAAATTAACAAAAAAGTTCGACTCGATGTTGTTTACGGACTTATGATGTACGGGTTTAATAGATCTGATAATGTGAATAAAAATGAAAAATAAAACATTCACAAATCAGGCAATTGTTCCTCTTAGGTGTAATTTTTGTAAAAATATGCATTGTCATGTGCTCTGAGCCTCCTCACGATACTCAACTGAACAGCCGGCATTTGAAAATGTTCGAAAGAGAAAGAGCTACCTAACACCAATCGTAGTGATGTATGTTATGCCTTTCACGTTCAATGCGCACGCGAATCTTGAACAATATTAACTCGAATGTACGCTTCTTTAATTTGATTCAAGCAATCAACACATTCTCAAAAATTTAATCGAAAGAATAAGCATCATAGGAGGAGCATCAGCAGTCAATAATATTTATGTGGAAACAACGAAAAGTGTCACAAAATTGAGATAAGTACTGTTTGCGCTGTTTAGATATTATATTCGTATAATGCGCTTGATCATCTGGAACAAGCATGTGAGAAGAAGCGTAGAAGAAACACCGCTTGAATCCGCATAAGTCCGCATGAGACCGCTCGAGACCGCTCGGCACCGCTCAATGGAATTATAATTTTAATAAAGATTGTTAAATCTACTTTAATGCCGTTAGTTAATGTATTGAGTCGTCGTGTGTCACGCATTGTCATTCGCGTGACAATAGAGCCGACCCCAGACAACACACTCTGCGTTTTGATGTGAACTTAATTATTTTTCTCACTCTAATTGCAAAACTTGCTTTTGAATCAAACGATTTTCGAGAAAGACATGCACGGATCGATGTATGGCGCTTGTGTTACTGGTTGTAGTCGATTGTAGGCAAGTAACTGACCCAGAACGTCACAAATTATTTCCTGAACATCTCCTATGTTGCCACATTGGCAGGAATCAGGGCAGACGGCATCGTCAGCGGCGACGACGGTGGCAAGCTCGGCCTGCGATGGCCTGCAGTGGTGCCAGCAGAGTACCAGCCACAGCAGACATTCGACGGAAGCATTCCGCATCCTTACTACACTCTGCCATCGATCACTTTAACAATACACTGTTAAGCTCGATTCACCATGGTCAATCATTAGTGGAAAACGTCATTGATGCGGAGAAACCCACTCTATCGTTGCGACATCGAGGTTCAAACTTGGCGAAAGCAGTAACAAACCGCGTCTCTCCGAGCACGAGAGGCGCGCAATAACTGACCGCGACACGGCTCGCAGGCGCAACGAGCGAGTCGGAGGCAGACGTCGGCTCGCTCGCACACTTCTTGGCGGAACAAGACGTCCTCCAGCAGAGTGACGTCATCGTTTGATCGCCATGTTGCCATATTGCTCCGCCACAGTGAAAACATCGCATCACACAATTATTGACCCTTCCCATGGACCGCACGTGACGAGCATTGCACACACGACCACCAGTGACCGGTTTTGTCATTCCATTTACTATATACAGTATTGCTTAAAATATTGCTTTATGGCAGAGGTCAGATGCATGTGCAAATTTAACGCCGGCTGACAGTGACCAATTAGTACTTATTGTGAGACATTATGTATTTTTTATATCTCATGATGAAATCTTTTCCCGATTCTTTCAACACACTACACACAGGAAAAATGCACATAACAATAATCATCAGTAAAGTGCAACAGCTTATTTGAGCATATTACCACCTTCTTGAAGACGCGAGTCAGCGCACGCTCGCTTTCATTATTTGACATCTGCCGATGTCCGTGTCATTGTTGTGAGTGTGTGCTGTGTTGCGTCGGCCTTTCATCGCTACGTAACTGCATTCCGCGTTACTGCTCGACCATGGTTTTAATAAGTCAGGATGTGTCAGTTGACTGCTATTAATACTCTATGGTAGAACAGAGATGGAGTTGAGAGAGAAATTTCAAATCATTGAAGAACGAGATCAGTTATTTAAGCATTATTATAAATATTTAAGCATTATTATAAATATTTAAGCATTATTATAAATATTTAAGCATTATTATAAATATTTATATAGCTTGTAAATATTGATTTAGTTATGTGTCTATTCAGTTTTTAATCGTGAGGATTATGTTACTTAGATTGTGCCTTATGCAAAAAAGAAAAAAAGTATTGTCAAATGCAACCAATACAATGCTCGGGTGCGATGTTTTGGTATGAGGAAAATGTAATCTGTGTTCGTGGACAATGCGTGTGAGGGTGCGAGATATTTAGCCATGTTCGTGTGAGATGTTGTATGTTATTATTGCATTGTTGGCGTGCTGCGTGTCGTGTCAGCGGCCGCCGCAATGTATCGAAGGAGGCGCTTGCCGCGATTTCTCGGAATCACTCTTCGGTGACTATCTCTATAATGTGGCAGGCAAGGGTAAGCGTTTATTACACGGCATTACATATGCGGTGTCCTCGAAGTTATTGAGTTAGCTACATCGAATTACAGATAGGCCGTTGGTAGTGAATCTGGCGGAAGGCAAATTCTCTTTGAACTGTCAGGATCAAGAGTTGCGGGACGATGAGCTGCCGTCGTTCCCGCGACCTACATCTTTCTACAAGCTAGAGTTCAGGCGATGTATTCTTCACAATGTGTCTCGGACCCTGAACGCACTCAATGTGACCTCCACGCGCCTGCAGTTAGAGCAATGCGGCGGCTTGGGACTCGGACGGCTGCGTGCTTTCTCCACACTCTATATTACAGAAACTGCAGAGGTGGATGTGAGGGAGCTGTATGATCTACAGCTGCAGTATGTGAGATTGAAGAAAACACACCTCCTCCATCCCGAGATGGGACTTGGTGATGCTATGCTGAAACTAGAAACCAGCGATGTCATTGGAGCTGAACAAATCCCTCTTTCTGCATCCTTACAAGTACTATGGGTGAAAGGGCAGATTCCAGATCTGGCTTCGGTAGCTGCCGGTAATTACCTACATGTAAAATTCATGTCACAATGAGCAAGAAAGTCATGGTTGATGTGCATTTCAGGGCTAAGGAAGTTGTACATAGCCAGTGTGCAGTCAGTGTTCCTGCCAGAGATGCCACTATTAGAGCAGCTGTCACTATTGTCCGTGTCTGAAGTCAACGGCACATTCAAAGGGCTTTCTTCTGGACAATTAAAAAGTGTCATGTTGTTGGAGGTGCCACCGACTACAGCCGCACTGGGTGCAGTTAGGGGACTGCAGAACTTCTCTGCAGTGCTCTGCCGGCTGAGGGAGGTGCCGGCACTCTCTGCGAGTTTGAGGCGTGTGGAGCTCAGTAGGAACAGACTGGTGACTTGGCCGAAATTGCATCTCCCAGAACTGCAGTACTTGGACTTGAGTCTCAACAGGATTGCAGTCTTCGATAGTTCCTCCCTATCTCCTTCACTACGCACATTGCGCTTGGATGGCAACAGGCTCACGGCACTCACGGTATGGATTCCAGCACCTTCTGTTTACTCTGCTGGTGCCCTATCATCAACTATTAATATTGCAGGATCGGGAATTGACATTTCTGAGCGGTGACATTGATGTCAACTTTGGAGGCAATCCTGTGAAGAACATCACTTGTGGCCGCTGCGGTGGAGCAGGGGTAACGACACGATTAGGGGATGATACACCATGCGGGGATGGTATCATGCGAATGATGACGGCTGGAGTGGTGCTGGAAGGTCATTGTGGGACTCCACTCTCATTACGCTTGAGGCCGCTCACAGGTCTGCAGCTGACAGACTTCCAAGTAGCTCAGCGCTGTCCACGGCTCTGCCAATGTCCAGATAATAGTACGTTGCAATGTACGCGCGCGGGCCTCGCCGAGTGGCCACCATTGTCCTCTGAAGTGAGACGAGCCTACCTAGCAGGCAACTCATTGTCGTCAGTCCCGCGACTGCCTCCCAATCTGTTACGACTGGACCTGTCTGACAATCCGCTCGGGCCGTCATCCTCGCTCTCCTTACTACGCTTCGAGGGCTCGGTGTCCGTGACCTGCAGATGCGACGAGCTATTGGAGCTGTTATATGCGGGAGAAAGCGCTGGCGAGATCCTGTGCGCGCGTACCGAGAGTAACCAGACGGCGAGAGGAGTCAAGGCCGCGGCGAGGGCGTGTGTCGCTCGACGCGAGGAGGTGGAGGCCCGCCGCAGTGGTGCAGCTGGCGCCTTAGTTGCGGCCTTGCTGATGTCCACGGCCGCAGTGTCTTTATTGTACTACAAGTGTCGCTCGCGCATCGAACGTTGCGTGACTCGGTCGCTGCGGTCCGAGGATTGGTCGCGTCTTTATGATGTACTGGTGGTGTCCTCAGAAGAGGCGGAGCAGTGGGGTGCGGAAGTGAGTGCTGGACTGCGCGAGCGCGGCCTGTCTGTGCGATGCGGATCTCAGTGGCTGGCCGGGGAGTACGTGCCGGCGACGATGGCGACGACGATCCGGGCCTGTCGCCGTTCTGTGCTGGTTTGCGGGGGGCCTCAGGGAGCACTGAGGATGGCGCGCCTCGAAGAGAGCTCTCACCCGCTGCATCGCGTAATATTATTGCGTCGTTCGGCCGACCGTGTCGATGACTCGGGCTCGGAACGACACACGTGCTTGTTCGATGATGACCCGCTCTTTTGGGAGAAGCTGATGAAGGTAATGCCCAGATGTGAAGAGAAGCGCCGGATATATACGATTTCATAGCCCTCGTGCGGCTGTCGCGATGTCGTGACTGAATTTAGTGCCATGATGCTATTTGTGTGACGCACATGGGGTGACGTGTTGCATAGGACATTGTATGTTTAAGGGTCGGTGGCTTACTCGTATATATTAAGTGGTAAGGAAATGTTTTATTGTTATTTTGGGATTTTAATTAAATGCGTACATCTTTCAATTAATTTTTGTGTGATTTCAATTGAATTTCAATGAATTTTACATTTGATGCCCTAAATAGCGTGTTATTTATGAATGTGTGGTCACCCTGTGGCAAACCGTGAACCCAATATCCCGCCAAAACACACGAAACTGCAATCTATTAGTTATGAAGGTAGTTTGAGATTCCTGTATATGCATGCACAGCATTATGCCAGGACGCAGGAGGCCTCTTCATTCCTGCAACTTCGAGTCTACCTGAAGTGTCCGTTAATATCACCTCTCACCACATTCTCTGCCCCGAACGTTCGACTGAATCGCCGGATATATGGTATATTATAATCTGGTATTAAAGTCCGAAATGTTAAGTCATGTTACTCCTTCCTCCTGTTTTTTTATCTATACTAATATAATAAAGAGGAAACATTTGATTGTTTGTTTGTTTGTATGTGTTGAATAGGCTCCGAACTACTGGACCGATTTGAAAAATTATTTTACCATTAGAATCCTACATTATCCCTGATGAACATAGGCTATAGAATTGTGGCGGTCAATTCTACAAGCCGAAAATACTTATTTAAGAAGATTTGAGGTTTTGACGTTTAGTCTGTCAGTGTCATCTTTCTTGTTTTCTTCTTGTCTTTTTATTGCCACAATGCATTGTGATAATTATATTTTTAATCCATTTTAATCAGCAATATTATTTCACGCAAGTATCTCTAAAAGTGGTGACCCAACGACTTTCGAACAACGCAACCAGAAAATAACCTTATTTGTGAAGTTATGAAACTAACGGCAAATTTTGAGCTCGGTATATGTAGACATTCTAAGATCCCTCGGTCGTCATCTAATATACGGTGATTACAGGGCGCTTAATGCCACTACAATGCCTAACAGAATCAGCTCTTCACAACATGGCCAGTGAAAAGTATCAAAACACATAAGAAGCGGAATCGGCAGTTAAGATCCTGTGCCTTGCAAATTTTCTCATGTATTTATGGATATTGTTGGACCTCTTCCACCATCCAATCACTGTACATGTTATTAAATATTATTAATCGCTTCACTAGCTGGCCAGAAGACTCTGCCACGGACATGAAAACCTTCGCTTTCAAACTTAGAGAACATGTTCGTGTACTTAAGTCAGTTAATGCAAAACATCATCAAACTCAAAATGCTACTTTCTTTCAACCAGAACATCAAAACCATCCTTTTGTCCATCAAGACATCATGTGTTAAGTATTTTCAAGACAGTAACAACATATCAATGGCCGCAGAATACGCTTTCCGGATATAAATTCTTCTGAATTCACCGAGAGGGGAGTACTTGTGGCGGTCAATTCTACAAGCCGAAAATACTTATTTAAGAAGATTTGAGGTTTTGACGTTTAGTCTGTCAGTGTCATCTTTCTTGTTTTCTTCTTGTCTTTTTATTGCCACAATGCATTGTGATAATTATATTTTTAATCCATTTTAATCAGCAATATTATTTCACACTAGTATCTCTAAAGAATATTTTCAAAAACGTTAAGGATCCGTATGAAAACTTTAATAATGTAACCCAAAGTGTGAAAAAAACATTATATTACGCACTGTGCGGAAATTATTGACAATAGAGCAAAGTGATGTCCTACAGCTTTATAGAGGACATCAATATCTACAAAAAAGTCTGCGATACCATATGTCTAACTATTACAGTTATGTCTCAATAACTACTTTTTCATGTTAAAATGTGCAGTAGTACGCAGGCTATGTCACATTATTCGTACCTGTATTGATCCTTATCCAAATAAATCACTTACAAGGCTACATCAGTGCCTGTAAATTACTTTCTGAATTTTGGCATCCCCGAGTTCCATACAAAGTAATTTTAGTAACATTTGGGACGATTCGATGTCTATGCCTAATTTTGGCGGTCAAACGTGCCGTCAGTTTTTCAATTGTTTTTTAAGAAATATTAGGTTTTATTTTAAGTTCACATTATAATTCAATTCAATAAATATAAAAACGAAAGTTCTCTCAAAATCCGCTTGACAGAGAGGTAGTTTATAGTTGATTAACGTCTCCAAAGAACGGATTTTGCAACGGGGCCAGATTGAGGAGTTGTAAGGGCTCTCGCAGGTTTGTATCATTTTTAACACGCTTTTATTAGCTTGGGTTGTATGTATGTAGCGGAATCTTTGAGCATAATTTTCACCAATTTCTAGAAGTCTGATTAATTTGAAACTTTGCATACGTATTAAGGATCGATGACAATGCAATAATTTAATAACAGTTTCCCATTATCCTTATTAGGACCGCCAGGATTTATAAATTCTTTTATAGATACTGTGTAGTGGAGTAAAAGAGATAAAGCTAGCGCGCGTGTTTTTTTAGTTTTGGAAACTATTTAATTATTTTGCTATAAACTTGAAATTTGACGGAGAGGTAGTTAGTAGATTTTGCAACAGGGGTGTGGAAAACATTTTCTGTTGACTGAACTTAAACTTCATAGTACTTTATATCTTCATTATTACGCAGACGTAGTCGCGGGCAACTGCTAGTGTATTATATTATTATTGAATTCGTTACGGTAACTTTCGGGTATTGAAAATTGTTTTTTACTTTATTTACTTAACTTTCCCAAAAGGTATACACCCCTTTTTCGGCTTACGATCCTTGTTCATATGATCGTTTCAGCAGAATATATCATCAAGGAATGTGTGGAATCCAAGAAATGGCATCGTGCGTGCTCACTTCCACGCTTCCTCGTGGACATCAGAGTATACTTTCCTAACTGTTTGGTGGTAATTGGTTATTTTTTGGGACTAAAGCATGATAATATTATATTATATATGTTGCTCCGAGAACTGCTTTACTTCTTCCGGTGCATGTAAGGGTAGTCGAGCGCATGCGCGCCTACCCGCGTGCAGCGCGACACGACCCGACGCCTCATGGCTGGAATCAGTCGCGCACTGAACTCGGTGGCGGGTGCACGTGTCTGTGCCATGGACACGACACTCGACAACGTGACCGCGACGGGAGCGACGCGTCTGCGACACGGCGCCGCCGCCACCGTGCTGTACTGCGCGGCGTATGCGGTCGTGTTCGTGCTGGGACTGGTGGGAAACGCTTTCGTGGTGGCGGTGGTGATACGGTCGCCACGGATGAGGACCGTCACCAATTACTTCATAGTGAACCTTGCGATTGCCGATATTCTCGTGGTCGTCTTCTGCCTACCCGCCACTCTCATGTCCAACATTTTTGTGCGTGAGTATCCGATATGGGTCAAGGGTTGCGCACGTGGTGGCGGTGTGAGCGACCTCGTAACCCGGATTGTCCTCTTCCATACTGCTGCACACGCGATACCACAACATTTAGCATAAGAACGACTCTAATGTGGGAGAGATCGACCTTCGATGTTGCGGCATAGCAGGAGTCTTAGGTGTTAACTGCGGCTGGCGAGGGGTGTGTCTTACTGACCTGCACTAATCAAATATTCAACACGAGGCGGTGTCCTAATATAGCACTAATACACCGTACAATAGGTGGCAGTGTGATTTGTTTATTACGGTTGTAGCCGGGTGTGTGGCGGCCTCGAGCAAAGACCCGCTGACCTACTTCCTGGCTGCACCGCGACCTCTCCGCCGCCACCACAGCCACCCTCCAGACGCCGCCCGATCTCCCCCTCGTCGTCGTAATGCAACGAACGATTCCGTTATACTGGTAACGATTGTTTCAGCGTGGGTGCTGGGATGGCTCATGTGCAAGACTGTGCCGTACGTGCAAGGCATGTCTGTGGCCGCCTCCGTCTACAGTCTGGTCGCAGTCTCGCTCGACAGGTATGATACCAGTAAAATACATTTTAAATCATAGTCAAGTATAATGTCATCAAATTAGCGATGTAACACGAACTCTGGAACATGTCGCACCACTATCGGCACCGAATGTACCACCGGGGCAGCATGCACCACCGGGGCAGCATGCACTATCGGGGGAAAGGGCGCAGGGACGGCGACCGGAGCTGGCACCACGAGGCCGCCGCTGACGAGCGCCACCATCGTCACCAACACCACCTGCACAGACTGACGGCGAGCTTAATAAATTTTTTATTTAATGATTAAATTTTTACTCGTTTTTTTTTTTTTTTTTTTTTTTTTTTTTTTATTGATAGCCCAACATGTGACCACACTCCGCCTGATGTTAAGCTAGAGTGCGGTCCATGAGTGGAATCAACTGTTACTACGGACATATGTCCGCGCGCAACAGTCGACTCCACTATGCCGGCTTGAGGAGACGAATGTGCTCTATCCAAACTGACAGGGCACACTCCTCTCGTTATCCCGGCTACTTCCAAGCTGATCCCGAAACGCGACTAGGTCACTTCACGGGCGTTCCGCTTGAAAGTGGTGGTACTTCCCCAGGACGGCATACTGGGCTAATGCCATCTTCAGTCTGCCTACCACTCTTTGTGTGCCTATATTATTATACTATAGGCATTGAGCGACCAAAGTACATATAACAAAGTTACATTGGTACCGGCTTAATTTTTGAGAGATTCGAACACGGGGTCTCTCGACCGCGAGTCCGCACCCTCAACCACTAGGCAGTTCTCATAAATGAAACAACAAAATTAAACAAATTGCTTTATGGATGCTTGGTGGTTGCGGTGATGGGTCCAATGTTCACATTATATGAAAGTGGCAGCCGGCAGCACGGGCCGGTATGCGGGCACGATGGGCGCCGGGTGCAGCAGCGCGGACACGTGCGACACTGCGACAGGAGCAGGGGCGCGGTACACCGGCGGGGGCACGTACGGCGAATAGGGCACCACCGGCGGATACACCACCAGAGGCCCGCACACGCAGCTGCCCACCAACGCTAACAATACCACCTGAAACAGTACGACGCGGGG
Organism: Tineola bisselliella; assembly: GCA_028551675.1. Taxonomy (NCBI): domain Eukaryota; kingdom Metazoa; phylum Arthropoda; class Insecta; order Lepidoptera; family Tineidae; genus Tineola; species Tineola bisselliella. The sequence goes on from JAPWLS010002192.1 coordinate 19,285, forward strand.
GATTCACACCGTCCATGCTCCATGCCCATACTCCCCACCGCCGAATGGTACTCACCAAGCGATACATGTTACTGTGTCTCGTTCTCCGGAGTAGTGCTGCATTCGGGGGAGCAGACGCTTTATATACATGATGGCGATATGTGCGGAATGTCTCTTAATACTGTTTATGACCGATTACCGTAATTGTCCAATGTTGACTTATTCCCGTGAATTATGTTGCCGTGCAATATCTAAATATGGCCTACCAATGCAAATGACACCGTTCGCATGCATACTGTGACAAGGTGACGCGAACGCGCCATGGCTACATCTTTCTATCATTCTGAGAACACAATTATACCAAATGAAACCCACCATATTAAAACAAGAATTTATTAGAACACTCTTAATGATGCACTGCAACCAGCGGCAACGTTTTCACAATCGGCGTGTGATGGACCACGCTCGACGAGTGAGCCACGGCCACCGGGGCACTCTTCACCACCACGGGGGCAGCATGGATCGCATGCACCACTGGAGCCGCGTGGACGGCATGCACCACGGGTACGACCGGGGCAGCGTGGACGGCGTGCACAAGGGGCGCTCCGTGATTGACCACCTGGCTGCTCTTGGTGATGGTGGTCTTGGCTGCGACGACTGGAACGGCCGCATGCAGCACTGGCGCGGGTGCCAACACCACGCCCGCCGCCGCGCAAGACAACACAGCTAACAATGCCACCTGCAATCGGCCACATCACATTATTATAAGCGACACATCTGAGAAAATATACTCGCATACTTACAATGGTGTACATGTCGAATCGATGGTAGAACGTATTCTATTAAGCATGTTGCCAAAACTTCGTCTTATATAGTTGAGCTTCGACAATGAACGCAACAACATTACATTCAACGACACAGAGGAATGGACGCGGCATTCCACAGACCCGGCCGCGGCCCCGCACTTGCGATGCCGCATCCGAGCATGGTTGTTATTGTGCTTCGTTTTAAAGCTCAGAATACATCTCGTGTCCGAGTGAAGGCTGCACCCTCCGCGTCCCACTCAGTCATGCAAATGTGTGCCATAGTAAATGTGTGGCCGTGATGCTGAAGTCCCATGGCCGACATGAAAGCCAACTCGTAAGTGATTTAAATAATCCAACTCGACAATGCAATGCCCATTCCACACAACACACAGCTTAACAAGGTTAACACGAATATGCCCACAGACAATAAATATATTTAAGAATTAGGCTCGTAGTGGTGTGAACACTCGCAGCAAAAAGTCAACAAAGGCCCAAACCCTTTACATTTTCTTATAATAATATAAAATCGTTTGCTTTCGAAGGAGCAGAAGTGGTTTACTCTTTTGTGTTTTTTGTATCCCTTTCCGTTTGCGGGTTTAATGGAAACGTTCGTACGACGTGCTGAAGGCCGTGCCCGCCGTTCCAGCCCCCTCGGCCTGAGTCACGGCCGATACGAGCCAATTCCAAATAAATGCAGCATATTATGTATTACGATGCCCAAAATAACGGACGGCTCGGACGCCGAGTACACTGGGAAAAGTTAATTGTGATGAATTGTAATTATAACGTTGGTGAGATTGTGCAATCTGCTGTAAATGTCATTGCATTGATTATGTTGATGCATTGGCCGCCGGAGTTGCAGCGATGTAGGTGACCGCAAACAACCAGTATGCGTGCACATGTATTTATCATATTGCGTAAATACGTTGCTGTAGTAAGTCATAAACAGTGTCCTTATCTGTCAATATGTACTCGAAATGAAAGTCTCAAAAAAAACAGCACGAAAAAGCCAATTGTAAGCAATTATGTTAATTATGTCTTTTAGTAGCAGCGTTCGTTCGAATGTGTTTCTTTTTTTCGCAAACAATTAGCGCCATTTTGCCAATTTGGCCGTTGTTTTCTACTGAAGGGGATGTTTACGGATAGGGGATTATTATTCCGGTTTGTTGCAGGTTCCTTGCGATCTGGTGGCCGCTCAAGCTGCAGATAACGAAACGTCGAGCGCGCCTCATCATAATCGGCATCTGGGTGTTCGCGTTCTTCATCACGACACCCTGGGTGTTCTTCTTCGACTTGGTGATGGTGTTCGACGAGGAGCCTGAGATAGAGCTCTGCCTGGACCTGTGGCCGAACCCGATGTTCGAAGTGGTGTACTTCGTGGTCGGCAATCTGATCTCATGCTATTTGCTGCCGATGTCGCTGATTTCTCTCTGCTACATCCTGATCTGGATCAAAGTGTGGCGCCGCGACATCCCGACGGACACGAAGGACGCGCAGATGGAGCGCATGCAGCAGAAGTCCAAGGTGAAGGTGGTCAAGATGCTAGTCGCAGTGGTGATCCTGTTCGTGGTCTCGTGGTGTCCGCTGTACGTGATATTCGCGCGGATCAAGCTCGGCGGAGAGATCCAGAAGTGGGAGGAGCGGCTGTTCCCGGTGGTGACCCCGGTGGCGCAGTGGCTCGGCGCCTCCAACTCGTGCATCAACCCCATTCTGTACGCATTCTTCAACAAAAAGTATCGCAAGGGGTTCATGGCGATCATCGAGAGCCGGAAGTGCTGCGGCCGCTTGCGCTACTACGAGACCATGGCGCTGCAGTCGTCGAGCACCTCCACGCGCAAGTCGGCCCACCACGCCTCCGTCCGCTCGCCGCCGATCGACAAGAGCGCCGTCTCCTTCATATACAGCAACACCGGCGTGTAGTCCCTCGACGGCCGCTGCTGGAGCCGCGGACACGACGTCACTTACGAATAATACGAATTTGTATAGCGCACAAGCGATTACGTTTTTATAAAGTTATACCGATGGGGTCGGGGCGCATTTTTATACTGTACAATGCAATACTAACAGTGGTCGAATTGGTCACATTGGTCACGTGACGTAATACATAAGTGTCGTTATGATACATATCATGATCTGCAACCTGCAATAACCGCCACCGAGCGAGGAGTGCCGCTTGTGAAGCACGAACGAGTGTCACTAACAATGAGCAATAACTACATCTAGTCTAATAAACACCAATACTTAGAATGTAAGTGTCAACATAATATGTTGTAACGTCTGCGCGCGGCATGTACGCAGAATGTACGCGACATGTACGCGACGTGCGTGCGACACTGCGTATTATGAATACGAGTGTGTCTGTGATAGTGTAGACGTTATAATAATATTGTCGATGTGTACAATTGTGATTGTAACGATTAATGTTCCGTTCCTTTTGTTTTGTTTTTGTGAAACGAGATGATTAGATACGCTTTCTAGTTGGTACTATGTGACGATTGACGCGGAAGAGGCGCCGACATATCTTGCAGTTTGTTTTTACTCCACACGACGGCAGAGCATACACTGTAGTAATTCATATTTTTATATCTGCATATCGCAGCTGACAGACGACGCTGCTAAGAGTGGAAGGAGTCTGTCTCGCCTGTCAGTGCGTGTTGTGTTGTAATTGTTATAAATAAAGTACATTTCATATTATCACATTTGTATTATTTATATTACACACACACAAACACAAACATTATTATAACAAAACAACAGCAACAGTAACATAAAAAGTTATTATTATTATAATATTTGTCGACATGAAATGAATAGGTACACTTCTGATGTGAGCTGCAACATGACTACGACCCCAGAACTCTCACTAAGTCTCGTAAACAAAATCAATACTGAGCGTATTTTGGCTTAAATTGTGCAAACGCGAACGACTATTCTGGATTCTAACGTGTCGCCTTTCGTCGTTCGGAGGTTGAAACAGGTGAGCGACCTACTTAAAGCACGTGATGCTGTAATGTCCCATTGTCACTCATAAGCCCTGATGACCTCGCGGCGGATGCACTCCCGGCACACTGACCTAAATAACAAACACCTGTTGTCCTCTCACCCTGTCTACACCTCGCCGATAGTCCGCAGCACTCGCCGGGAGGAAATTCCTCAGCACTTCATTATTGTTGACCTCAGAGGCTTCCCCCCCCCCCCTCTCGCCCTCCCCCCGCACCAACCTCCCTATATCTATCGTTACTAAATCAGGTTTTTACTCGTTTTCATTTCATGTAACATTATATATAGTATAATAAATAGCATTATTGTATATTCTGTAACGTATGTATCTTTTTGTGTTTATAACTTTGATGAGCCTCATCCATAGTGGCAATGTTGTTCCAAGTAGGTCGTATCTTAATATTTAAAATGATCGATTCTGTTGTGATTGCCTCATGTGACATGTCATATGTGCTATATGTGGCAGAGATGATACGTGCGATTGACAAAATCACAATTCCCCCAAGCAAGGGTGGCCGACATACTGGCTGATGTAAGCAATTAATTATATAACAATAGAACAATAACATGCGGGCGTGACGCCAACGGGAGATGGTCGTAGCTGTAGAATGTCTGCGAGTATATGAATACCAGAATGTGCCACGGGTCGCATCCCTGAACCCGCTGGAAGGACGCCCGGGATTGATCACCATCATTAAGTGGCACCGAATTGCCATCATTTAGATGGGATTGCTCGTGTATTGATTGCAGTTCGTGGCGCTGTGACGTCACGCGCTCGAGACAGCCCGACGACACTGGCGATGTACTCGAGTCATCAATACAAAAAGTGCGACACGAACACATCGACATCGGCTCGAATGGGTTGTTTGTTTTTTTCATCGATCTAATCATCAATCACAGTTTTATCGTTGACATGTTTCCTTTTGTGCGAGACTGGCGCAAACGATTAGTGTTGCGATATTGTCATCGATGAACGCCTTAAAATACTAAATATATTGTTTAGAAGAAAGCTATTTCTGCTAGAAAGAGATCAGACCAATTTGCCATAATTAGTAATTAAAATGTGTCTGATATAATCAAAGAATGACGACATTGAGTTTGTAATGGGAGTTCAGCTGCGAGCGCGAGTGGGTCGGTGGCACGTGGACGCAGCACGGCACGGGGGTAGGCAGGCCGACACGCGCGTGGGAAGAGTTCGCTGTCATGCTTATCAGTGATTATTGCTGGTTATTTATACCATTTTAATTATAGAAAGGGCATAGAACTTTAAATTGAATTTAAAATGAAATACAAACACTCGAATATTCATTTTCAAATTCTCTCTTCAAGAGGCATTTCATATAACGAGCAACGAACGTAGGCCTCCCTCCCTCCCAGTGTAAGCCTATAAGTGCATGCAGGTGACATCAACCAGTACGTCATGTGCATCGAGGGTTATGTAAGCACGGCGAGATCATCAATCAACTTCACAACGCGTATTCAATTAAAAGAGTCACCGGTCGTGAGGTCAACGACCCGCTGAAACACTTTGTGCCTGAAAATGCGTTCAATGAGTATTGTGTTCTTGTATCTTCTTTAATGTTGGTCTTCGAATGTTTGTTTATGTAATTATCTATTTTGTGAAGTCAATGAACAGCTATTGTTTCGTTTTCTTAATAAGTTTTCCCCATTGTTGCGGATGTTGCGGATGCTGCGGACGACTCCCACACGTTGGGATGTATCACTCACACAATGAGAAATGTATTATCATGAATAACTTATTACAAACAAACAATGTACTATATTGGATATACATGCACATGTTGCGAGGTGATTGCCCCATGCGTGTGTGTGCGTGCGTGTGTGTGCGTGCGTGCGTGCGTGCGTGTATTGTCACTTGACCTAATCCTGAATTACGTAGCGGCTACATCTTATGAGGCAACGGAAAGAAGGGTTAATCTCATGGGTTTAGTAGTAATTGAGTACGAAGTGCGTGTCTGTCGCACACGGAGGGACAAGGGGCGAGGGGCGAGTTAATGATGATATTGGCCTGCGAGTTAATTCTGCGAAAACATATTAAACACAAAAGTAACTGAAATTCATGCGAAGGACTGACGTAAACATATATGCTCGTGTGCTGGTGTGTCTGATGCAATCTGTGCAATGGAGGAAGCCGTCACCCACACCCCATTGTAGCAGGTGGAAGCAGGTGTACTTATTCGCGCACAAAGAGGAAGCGATATAAAACAGAGGCGATCAGATGACACTCAAAACAGGTCGATGACACTCTTCCGCGTTCGTCTGCTTTACATCTGTAATGTTAGAGAATTAACTTTGTGTTACATCGCACGAAATATAATGTACAACTGATTATTCGGCGATAAATGTAACATTGAGAGCATCACTTGCTATATGTGTGTGTGTGTGTCGGGTGTCCCACTTTCGAACCCGGAGGAGGCGCATATCTCTTGTGAAGATGTGGCTCAAGGCTTCGGCCAATCCATTCGTGTAACATGAATCATATTATAATATATTCCGAGGGATAATAACAAAGTCCAAAGAGAAACTTCGAAAATAATTTGCAAGTTTGTTCATAAAATTGAAAAGATTACTTATCATCGAATTTTCAGTTTGTCGGGTCATTCAACTTTATGGCCGTTGCCATTCGTCATAAGTACATATAGCGAATGTGTCTTCGCGCTGACGATGTGTTGAGGTCCATCAAATGTGCGTTCATTAATTGTGCCGTGGCGTCCTACGTGGGCGCTGTGGTTCGTCCTCAATCGCGAATGTCCTATTATTTGTAAATGTGAATTATGAAATGGCTATATATGGAGCAGCATTGGCTCCGAGTCTATTGTAATGTTTGTGAAGCGCTCAGTTAGGACACACAGTTATAAATTAGGAGGTTAGGGCCCGCTTATGGCGATAAAGTCGTTAAATTAACGATCGGGAAGATGGCACTTAATGCTAACCGATTGCGGTGCGTTTATGGCATACCTGCGCTTTATAACACGGAGGTGTGCGAATGGCATTGTGTGTGCAATTACGTGATGGGGGCTGCCAGCAACGCGCAGGCGGAGGGGGGAGCTTTCGCGAATACGCGCCGGTCACTGATACCATCAATTCATATAAATTCACCTAATTTGCTTCTACGTACTTGTATATTACACTTCCTATACATTCATACAATAGTACAATACTAATTGTACTCGATATTTGTTTCCATTATCGTGACAACTGAAGTGGACTGAAAACAAGAAAACTCCCAGTTTATATATAGTATATTATTAACGATATGGTCGGTCACCCTGCAGAGGGGGCAGTCGGCGGTCGTTCACCGAGATACAGCGAATCTGGCAATTTGTAACAGTAATGGCCGGACATGTATTACGAGTGACTGCAATAATAAAACAATCCCACTTGTTATGTACAAAGAGAGACAATATATTATACTACACAATGCAACAACGAGTAAGAGGCGGTTGCTGCCTGAAGCCATTGTCATTGCGCATGCATTCGGTACATACAATGGCACGCTGACACTTACATCTAACAATCATTCACTCATATTCTACAACATAAACAATATCACAACCTAACAGTAGAACAATTCATTCATATAGTCCGTCTCGCTCGCACGCCCGCATCTCTGCATCTTTGGTCTCACTCTAATGCAGTGGTCTCGCAAACATAATCCTGTCATTCGCCTGCCGCCTGATGATCTCCGCAGCAGTAGGGGTGGCCACGAACACGGCGCTCTGACCTGCGACCTCCATGATGTTGGAAGGCCGTCGGAGCGGCGGCGGAGGCAGCGGAGGCAGCGGCGTCCTTCCGAACCTGTCGTACATCTCGTCCACGTCGCTCTGATCATAATCCACGACGGGCTCCTCTTTCCTGACCGACTTCTTGTTGAGATAATATGGCATCATGTTAGGAGTGGATATCTGCCTGACCATTCTTCCCGCAGAGCCGATCCTCTCGAAGTGGGCTCGCTTATAAATGTTCTCCGAGAACGATTGTCTGCCGTGATTATGTCGTTTCTCAGAGTTTGTGAGCTGGTGCTGATGGCCGAAGGAGGCTCTCCTGCTGAACCTGCTTGGCTCCTCTTTGTGGTAGGTTTTGGTGCGAATTTCTACTTGAGGAAGAGTCGACTTGAGCGAGTCCTCGTAGCTGCAACTAAAGAAGGGGCATTGTTTAGGCAACGAATGGTGGCGGGAGGCGCTCGGAGCAATGGACTCACCCGCTGCTCTCCTCCGATGCGTGCGGCGTGGCGATGCAGGCGCAGCGGTCAATACCGGAGTCGGCGCTGGAATGTACTGAGTTAAGCGATGTCTCCAGACCAGATCTGACGGACGCACGTGTCAATTGTTTGCGTATAAGCAGCAAATGCCAGGTGTGTCAGTGCTGACGTGGCATGTGTGAGAGTGGGTGCTACAGTATGAGACACTGACCTCTTGTTATTCGGGGCTCTTTGGTTGAACTTGACGCAGGAGGAGTCGTGGCTGCTGTCGTACTGCGTTTTGATGCACTTCTGATGCGCTTTGCCGAACTCCTCCGCGGTGTGTTGCTTCTTCACATCTACGTAGGACTCGCCCTCGCTGTAGTTGATCTCCTGGCATTGGTTATATGAAGCACTGGACGGGAACAGGCCGCCGTACTTAGAGAGGTGATCGGTTGCGAAGGCGTTAAAGTGCCGCCGTGAATATGCTTTGTGCCCATTTCTGTTAATGCAAAGAGAATTAGGAAACGTTACAGAGGGAGAGAGACATAGAGAGAGACAGAGACAGGGAGAGAGATGCAGTGAGCTATACTACAGTATAGTACACGCTTGCATGCTGGTTGCGAGTCCATGTTAAAATGACAATGCGTATGATCAAATAAATAGTTTATTAAAGGGAGTGACGCGCGACGAATGACGACTCGCGGAGGATCAACGACGACTGCTGCGACGGCGACGTGCGCTGAAACGTAAGCACATACTCGCATATACCTACTTGCACATTACTCTTGCAGTTACGTGAACCCATGTCTATATCTACGTATTATATATGCCGATATGTACCTATAGTAATAATAGAATGTAGTAATAACTGAAGAAACGAATGATCCTCGAAAAGATGAACATAAAACATTTCACAAAGTCAACGACAGGGAATTTCCTCGCCTCAAAACTTGTTGACGTTAAACTTGAACGAAGATTAATTATACTTTTTAAGTGAAATTCTGTGAAAGGAATATTCCTTCGAGACAAAGAGATATTATATTGGCTCATTCTATCGGAATTGTGCGTCGATACATTCGGACGATCGAAAGGACCACGACACCCTCTCGAATGTCCGTCAGTGTAAACGTAGAAAGTAGCAAAACTTATAACGACCCTTCGAACTAATTAAATTATACACATTACACAAAATAACCACTCGTCTGAAGCCCTCCTCGCCGTTCTTCCCAACATCCGCGCAACTGGCACGAGCTATATGTTGCTACTGTCTCGCTCTCTCTCTCTCTCTCTCTCTCTCTCTCTCTGTCTCTCACGTTATACAAGCTGTGTATATTGTATATGTTGAAAACGTCCGCACCCTCATTATTATTATAGGCTTAATTCTTTTGGGCGACCTTCCATTTAATGAATGCCCTTTGGAAATAGGACACGTATTCATTTCCTTGCATCGAACATTACCTGCTACTCCTGCAGCAGAGGACGGCGATGGCTGCCACGCCGGCCCCGAGGAGCACGATGGCGGCGGTCGCGAGTGCACTGAGCTGCGCCGTGCTGAGCGAGCCGAGCTGTGCTGCGCTGAGCGGCCTCCCGCCCACCTCGAGCACCCGCCACGAGGAGAGAGTGGCGCGCAGCTGCGACTCGTGAAGCGACAGAGACCTGCCAATCAGCATTCGCAGCCATCAGGATTATGACGCACAAAAATAGCAAGAGAGGTCGTCGACCCCTTATGAAACTTTCTTCGCTAATTCAATTTAATGGCGAAGGAGATTTACGCTTTAATGGTCGCGCGTTAATCAAAATAATAGACAAAATCGCAGCTCTTTGCTCGCGACTAATTATCATATGAAAATGCTAAATTGATATATTGCATAGAGACTGCTGCTGGCTGTTCAGTGTTCACTGCATTTCATCACAATTACATTGTATTGTGGCTTTGATGTACAACTTATATGTTTATGCTGCGGTTTATCTACCTCTGTAGTGCATCCGGATGGACGATCGCATTTGACATCGCGTCTATTGCATACAGGAAGACGTCCGTCCTGAAACAAACAGCGCAAGCTTAGTGATGCACTCGAATGCCAACATCAGCATGCGATTTCACCGAATGCACTCACGCGTCCGTCATGCTTCTGCTGTTAGGCCTGAGAGCCCTCATTCGGACGTCATACCCGCTGAGGGCGCTCAGCGTGTCTGTCATGTTGGAGATGCGTGCTTCGACAGCAAGCGGCCGCCCGCCCACCACCAGCACCAATTGCTGGCTCTCTTCCAACGCGTACACCTGCAACGGACGAGCACTTCAGCACAAACAAACACTGAAACATTATTACAAACATGACAAACAACTTACAAACACGTTGGCAATGGCTGACTTCCCGTCGTCGGCTCCTCTCTTATCGGTGGCCTTGACATCGAAGCCGAACACTCTTCCGGCGTCTTTGTGAAATGCTGCGACCGCTCGCACTTGTCCTGTTATCGAATCGATCGCGAAACGCTGAGATTGGTCGTTTATTATTTGGTATCGTATGTCCGCGTTTATGCCGCAGTCCGCATCGGTGGCCTGTTTACGATCAAATGTTAACTGTACCTTCTATTCGAGTGCTACTAAAACATGTAAAGATTGAGACCTGCAATTGAATGAGCTGGTACCCGAAGCCGGCAGTCGTGGGCAGCGCAGTGACCATGGGCCGGCCGCTGGACCTGAACCTCGGCGCGTTGTCGTTCACATCCCGTATTACGACGACCACCTTCACGTCGAACTTGCTCATCCCTTCCAGAGCGTCATCAGACACCGGATATATGATATGTGGCAATTGGCGACTAACCTTCTGCCTCTGGGCGCGTATTATGAGCTCGTATCTGTCCACGAGCTCTCTGTCGGGACTCCTCACCAAGTAGAGGGTGCCATTGCGCGGGTCGATCACGAACGTCTTCTTAACTTCGGCGGAGTTTTCGTTCAACAGAAAGTATTTCATTTTGAAGCTCTCATAATACTCCGTCAGGTTCAGTGTTAGCAGCTCCAGCGGCGTGTTCACGTTCTCGTCTACTTCGAGTTCGTAGTACCTGGATATGAAGACGGGCTTGTCGGCCATCTCGTCTTCGTCGGGAATGTCTGTGATCCTCAACATCAGCATCGCCGTCGAACTCAGACTCGGGGATCCCAAATCGGATGCTATTACAGTGATATTGTGAACAGCCTGACTCTCGTAATCCAGCTTCCCAACCGTGCTGATGATGCCTTCCTTGGAATCGATTGCGAACAAATTCAGCCGGTTCTTTCTTTGTGGAATACTGAACAATATCAATCCGTTGCCGTTGCCGATGAAATCGCTATCGTTTGCGTAAACGCGGGCCACGGTGCTGCCCACAGGCGAGTTTTCGGCGAGTCTAGCATGATACACTGGCACCATGTCAGCGGATTCGAAGTTGTGATTGGGCATCTTTTGATAGTCGGCTCGTGTTCGCTCCAACAGTTCGTCATATGCGAAGAACGTGGGCGCGTTGTCGTTGACGTCTAGCACTTGCACTTCCACAATGACAGAGGAGGTGAGCTTCTTGTCAATTCCGTTATCTCTAGCGAGTACTGTGAATGAGTACTTGTCTGTTTTCTCTCTGTCTAATTCGCCATTCACGCTCAACACTCCTGTCAATGGGGTTATGTTGAAAGGCGAGCCCTGTCCGTCACTCTGAATAGAGTACGTGATATTGGCATTCAGGCCGAAATCGAGATCGGTCGCGTCGACTCTGCCCAACGTTCGTCTCGTGTATTGAGCTTCCTCGACACTAAAGCTGTACCAAGACTTTCGGAACATGGGAAAGTGATCATTCACATCTTTAATAAAGAATCTTATTGAAATATTGTCAGAGAACCCGTCGCCGTCCATTGCTGAAATGTTCAGTCTGAACTCTGCCTCGGGGGGAAGCGCTCTGGCGACGATGACGTGTCCGTGCCTCTCGTTGACAACAAAGAATCGTTTGGCATTAATAGCATCGGGCGTGGCCACAACAGGCGGCATGAACACTTCCGATATGAATTCAAACTTGATCTGACCGTTCACTCCGCTGTCCATGTCGATCGCATCCAATTTGAGGATTGTCGAGCCGATCGCGACGTTCTCTGCCACGGAGAACAGCGGCCCGATGCTGTCGAACACTGCAGCGAACTTGGTCTTCGGCATCACTCCCACTCTAGACACCATTCCCGACACGTTGCTTCTCCTCTCTTCGTATATGCTGACGCGAGATGAGTCATCGTTCTCTATCAGCTCCACATCTTCTCCCAATGGTATAACAATGTGACTGAATTTGGGAACATGGTCATTAACGTCGAGGACAGATATCGTCAGCTTGGTGTCAGAACTCAAGTTCCCTTTATCTCTGGCGACAACTTTCAATAAGTATGTACTTTTCTCCTCTCTATCGAGTCTCGTTCCAACGAAGCGAACGGTCCCCGTGTTCACATCGATACTGAAACTCTCATGGCCTTCGCCGAACAGCGTGTAGACAAACACGGCGTTTTGTCCCGCGTCGGCGTCGGTCGCTTTGATGGTGCCGACGTGACTGATGTTCACTTCGGTGCCTCTCTTTGAATTCTCTAGGATCACTCCTTCGTAAGAGGACAGCTCAAACAACGGCGGGTTATCATTGTCGTCATCCACGTGGACAGTGATCTGATATATCCCCGCTCCAGATATAACGCCTTTACTGAATTCAGCAATCACAGTTAACCTGTAAATATCTCTCTTCTCTCGGTCTAAAGGCTTCTGAGCGTAGATCGTTCCGTCCTCACCTGAAATGGCGCAATCGTTGCATTTTGCTCTGTTTGGGAAGGCTTACCACTTACTCCTATACTCACCAATAGCTATATCGTCAGTGACGTCCTGCTGATTTGCGATCAGAAAGCGTATGCTGCCTGTGCTGTTGAGAGGCAACGTGCTTATGTTCACGTGAAACAATCGCCCTATCGTCGCTCCGGCAATGTTTTCTTTAACATGGAAAATCATGGGAGAATTGGTGCTCCTGAAATTATATTGCTTTAATGATATTATCGCGTTGTTGTCTTCATTGTTGTCTATTCGCATCACTCACTTTAGCAGAACGCCTCGCTGGTCATGAACATCGACCACGTGAACAGTCGCGTTCGTCGCTAATGTGACGTTACTGTGTTCCTGCGACGCCATCGCTTCGAACTCGTACAACGGACGCGAATATCGGGATAACTCATCGATCACTGTGATCACACCAGACCTCTCCTCGACCGCGAACGGGACTGCAACCATAACAAACAATCAATGGAGCAATCTTATTGAATCGGATCCATGACAAGAGCATGATGGGCGTCACCTCCGTCTTCATATCCGTGCAGCAGATCATAGATGACGTCATTCTTTTCCATGGCGTCGTTCACTTTAACTTGGCCGACGCTCGCGCCCACGCCGACATTCGAGCCGACCCAGAACTCGTACGGCGCCCCTAAGAACTCCGGTCTCTCGGCCTTCGTATCTGTGAGAAGATCACACGTGAGCACACTTTAACTTGCGTGGACATCGTATGTTGGAAAGTCACCTTTATCGTGTGAGAGAACTTCGACGGTGACGACGGCCAGCGAGTACCTCCTCTCGCTGGGGTTGGCGGGCTGGTCGGAGGCTTCGATGAACAGCGCGTGTCTTCCTTCGAGGATGGGCGATTCCGTCAATGTGATGAGACCGGTCTTCGCGTCTACTTGAAAGGGTGACGTCATTGTCAAATTACTTGTTCTCTGCAAGTCGTACAGCACTATGCCGTTTCTGCCCAAATCGGGATCGAGGGCTTTCACCTGACCGACGCGTGCCCCTGCAGGCGCATCGGCATAAATGCTGAACTCATACAAGTTACTCGGCACGAATTGGGGATTATTGTCGTTCGCATCCAGCAATGTCACTTCCACAGTGACGAATGCCATCAGCTGCTGCGTGTCTTCGAAGTACTCGATGTTGTCAGCTCTGTTTGCCATTTTGTCGGGAAATATGTACGTCGTTCTCTCTTTGTCTGTTCTGCGTTGAGTCACGGGCGTTCGTCGCCATTTCGATAAACGTTGTTTGTCCAGATGATGGCCGACCACGCTGGGATTTTTCTCTTTGGCATATACTTTCATTCTGAGCGACTCGTGGCGTTCCCTGTCGAGCACCGTCTGCGAATACACGCGTGGTAATAGTATGAATGCATTTATTGCACTTAACTCAATGAGTCACTCACCTGGTTCCTGACTGTCAGCCATCCGCTGCGTGCGTCGATTGTGAATGCTTCGTGCGCATCTCTCAACTGATACACGAACTCTCCGTTGTCGCCCTGATCTCGGTCTGTCGCCATCACTTGTAACACGCTGAAACCTGAAACAATCAACATATTAATGTGTTTTTGTAATATGGATCAATTGTAATAAATACGCACTCGCACTAACCATTCGGTAAATTTTCGACAATACTGATATTATAAAAATCCACTTCAAACTCTGGCAAGTTGTCGTTAAGGTCTATAATCTGTATCTCGAGTCTCGCTTGAGCAGTCTTCAGAGGGTTGTCAATTTGTGCGGCTTGGATTTGCAATATGAAGGTGTTTCCTGCAAAGTTATTGCTCTTTATTACGTCCACTGAAATCAACCCTTCCACATGCTCCTGTGTGATCATAAGACACCCCACACACACACCTATGCAAATAATAATCTTTATTTCTTTAAATAGAAAGCCCTGTATATACAATATTGCTCCATCTACAGAACTAGTCCTAGTAACAGTAAAAGTAAATAATAATAGAAAACAAATTGGGGAGTTTTCACTCAATTTAGGTGAATATGAATTTATCAGTAGATGGTTACCCGGCAGCCCGTGTTCGCGCTCGAGATCGACCTCCTTCTCGAGGAACAGTGAGCCATTTATGCTATCAAGTGAGAACATCATCCTGTCGTTGCCAGAGACCAAGTCGTATCTAACGGCCGCCGCCACGCCGACGTCACCGTCCGCCGCCTTTATTGCCTCCTCGAACACCAGCTCCTTGTGAATCTTTTTGCCCTGAAATGTTATAATTGTGGTTATTTCTTTGACGGCCGAAGCACACGCAATGGAATTAATAAATATAACGTTGTTACCAAAACAGGATAGAATTCAGCTATTTGTGTTTTGTAAACATCTCGCGTGAACTTCGGTGGTAAGTCGTCGTTGTCCTGCACGCGGACATATATCGTGGTGTTTGTGCTGCGTTGTGGGGTGCCGCGGTCCTGTGCATTACAAACGTTGTGCATTAACCCCTCTGACGATTCCCCCGCAGACGCACTTGCTAGGGCTCACTAACGGATGCAGTTATGACGATGCTGAACTCCTTGTCTCCTTTGTCGTAATCGAGTGGTTTCTTCAAGACGAGCGCTCTCTGCATAATATCCAGCGTGAAGTGGCCGCGTTCGTCGCCCGCCGTGATGCTGTACTGCACGTCGGAGTTGGGCGTGTTGGGTTTGTCGCGGTCGAAGGCGTTGATGCCGCGGAATATTGTTAGGCCTGCGTTACATTTTGTTATAATACAAGATGCAAATAGTAGAATTAACATATCCGAGCAGAACGTGTGTGTATTCTTCTGATGTAACAAATGATATCACAAAGCTCCAAAAGCTTGTCACAATGGAGGAGATGGAGGCTCCATTTGATAGTATTTTAATAGCACATATAAAAGTTAGGAGCGCGTATAATCCCCGACCTTGACCCGCAACTTCCTCGCAACAGCCTCCTTCCGCACTTACCCGTCGGTGTCAATTCGTCAACTGTCACTGTGTACGGAGTGTGGAGGAATATTGGCGGATGGTCGTTCACGTCCTCGATGTACACCGTCACCGAAAGGTAGGCCGATATCTGACAAATGAGAAACATTATTTATTCGTAATAAAAATATAAGTGTGTGTGTGTGTGTGTGTGTGTGTTTGTGTGATTGAATTCAAATGATAATGCGGAACGTTATAGTAAAGTAGGCTAAGGCCGTATAGATCGTACACATCTGACCGCGGCACTCGGCCGTCCGTGAAAACTTTGCCAATTTGCCTATAAAACGCCGGAGATTTCCCATTTATCTCGGCGCTCAACCCGCAGCC
Organism: Tineola bisselliella; assembly: GCA_028551675.1. Taxonomy (NCBI): domain Eukaryota; kingdom Metazoa; phylum Arthropoda; class Insecta; order Lepidoptera; family Tineidae; genus Tineola; species Tineola bisselliella. The sequence continues at coordinate 35,384 of JAPWLS010002192.1, forward strand.
ACAACGCATTCCCGTCGTTCGGGGGCACATCATACTCATTATTCATTATTTATGTGCTTTTTACATTTACAATTTCACTTCACTGCTTATATCCCATATTCAGTGACAAATCGAACAGTCGCGTAGTCGTAGCAAAAAGGTGATCGTCCTTCAGGAAAAATAATCTAAGTCATTGTTTGGGAATAGAAACGGGAAACACTGAATATAGCTTTTGTGTGAATGATAACTCAATGAACGGAGTAATCGGAAAGATGGATGCTCGATATCTGTCCTATTCTGCTCCACGCTTCATGCCTGAATATGATATTCAGAATTCGCATCGACTTCTTAGCACACACTCGCAGGTGTGCATGACAGCAGAGGTAGAGTGTGTGTGTGTGTGAGTAGGTGGTTAGAAGTGATTTTCATAAAAGATGGTCGCAGCGCACTGAACGACATTTTTTCCATATTTTAATGAAACAGTATAATAAAAGCACAACAAGCGACGAGTCTTCGCTCGGTTCAACGAATTCCGCTCTCTCAAACAAATAATTGTGCGGTTGATGAACTGATTTTATTTGTGTTCGAAAATCAACGCGAATCTGTAAGCAATGTATGCAAATATTCTGCGAGATGATTACGCGCCTACGACACCCGACACCACCCGATGCCACCCGACACCGCCCGAAGACAGCCGAAGACAGCCGACGGCGACAATCATTTATGCTAATCCCATAAACACATACTCAAAATCAAAAATAAGCACGCATTCATCGCATCTTGCCCATGGACTATAACATCATGCTGGAACAGTGACTGCTCAAATATGCAGACGTCTGCATGACTGCCAAGGCCGCTCAGTCACACACAATCCTCTGTGACTCTGCGCTCATGCAGCAAACTGGCTTAACTTATTTATAATCAGACGTCACGGAGGGAGGAGTCACAGAGATGGCTTGAGGATGGCCACTCGCACCAAATACGTAGTTGCAGTGGGTGTGCAATGTGCATTCCAGTGTAGTCCGTGCTCCATGTAGCGAAGTTCTTAACCTACCCGCAGTTCATTGGCATCACTTAAAACATGTCTTTTCAGTGTTTTACGACGCGGGGTTGTAAAATAAAACGTAAAAGTGCCTTTTTTCCTCAAACATTTACTTTTAGCGGAAAAGGTTTATATATTTGCAGAGGACAGCCAATATTTTATATTTTTCAATATGATAAGCTCCTTTTATTGTAATATTATATTTTATTGAAAGATTCTATGTCATCTGCTTCGAAGTACATTGATACATGTTACTTCTATCGGTTTGTACGTCGTATATTCTAAAGATGCAGAATCGTACCAAATCATCACCAGTATCGAAATCGCATCCCAAACGGAATTTGACAACGTTCTGCGGGTTGTCGCTGTCCACCAGATGCTCCAGGCTCTGCGCCAGCACCACAGCCACGTGCGTCCTGTTCACGTCCCTGTATGTGAACAGGTGCGCGTCCTCCTCCTTGTCCACGGGCTGCACGCTCAGGTTCTTCCTGAAAGAACACCGACATTTTACAATCCACTCCTTCCATTCCATTCCATTCTACAACCATACTATGTATTTATTTATTTGCCCACCAACAAAATTATGTTATAAATTATATTAGCAAACTGTTTAGACTTTAGACCAGTGTTTCCCAATCTTTTTTGTGTCATGCCCCACCTTAGCCTTTTGTTTGATATTTTGGTCTCGTCAAGCGAAATTATCTATATCTATGCTATTATATAAAGAGGAAACATTTGATTGTTTGTTTGTATGTATTGAATAGGCTCTGAAACTACTGGACCGATTTGAAAAATTCTTTTACCATTAGAATCGTAAAAAATCCCTGATGAACATAGGCTATAGAATATTTTCAATTGTTTTTTAAAGAAATATTACATTTTAAGTTCACACAATTCGATGTCTATGCCTAATTTTGGCGGTCAAATGTGCTGTCAGTTTTTCAATTGTTTTTTAAGATATATTTCATTTTATTTTAAGTTCACATTGTAATTCATATCTAATTCAATGAAAATAAAAGTGAAATTTCTCTCGAAATCCGCTTGACATACAAAGATGAAATTTGACAGGGAGGTACTTTATAGTTAGTTGACGTCTGCAAAGAACGGATTTTGCAACAGGGCCAGATTAAGGAGTTGTAAGGGCTCTCGCAGATTTGTATAATTTTTTTGCTACAAACTAGAAATTTGACGGAGAGGCAGTTAGTAGATTTTGCAACAGGGGTGTGGAAGGCATTTTCTGTTGACTGAAATATGAAACATCATTAAATTTTATAGTACTCTACATCTTCATTATTACTGCTAGTATCTAATAATTATTTACCGCAATTATCTACCATTGCATTTAAATGGCCCGAGCGAAAGGGTTAAACTCGTGCGTGGGCCCTACTTTGGGAAACACTGCTTTAGATTATTGTAATAAAAGACTATTGTCATATCTATCAAACTTGAAGTATTAATTAAAGCAGAAATGCAGTAGCAAAAAGATCTTTTATTCCATCTTCTGGAGCAGAAACCCTGGAAAGGACAATCGAACTTCCAACAATTATAAGACAGGACTCAACATGCGGAAGACAATGATAAGCTGCAATTATTAAAATAACAAGCAGAAGCAGCTTATCATTGTCATCTCCAAAATATAATACTTATGTGCACTTATTTCATAGATTCAGCGAGCAAGACAACATATGTTACTTCAATTGTCGAACATTCATCCATCTTGCACACGAGAAGAGCACTACAGCCTCAGCCGGAGTTCCTCAAGTGAAACATAGTTCTCACGTTCGCGGATAGATGGCGCTCAACCCAAATACAAATTAGTAATGTTAGTAAACCAGTACGCGTGTATACTGTATATATACAATATGTTCATTCTCTTGAACACCGGAACGCACTTCCTATTGATATTATTTCTTAATTATACTTTGTCTCTGTCATTTGAATTGTGAGTGAAAGAGACAACACGTAATTAAACTGAATTCGAATTTGTATTGAATAATGTATTTGATTAATCGATTCGTTCGAGTTTGGTATTAGTGTATATTAAGAGCAAGGCGACACAAAAGCGGCGGCCGCGGCCAATGTCCAATGTCCGATGTCCGATGTCCGATGTCCGCGATCATTAGTTCCGTGTTAGAGCCATCTCAGGGAGCCGAACCCGGCACTTGCGTAATGCGCAACTCATCAACAATTTTCATATTATTTTTTATCAATTAACTTATGTAATGTTAGAAAGCACTCTTTAATATACATTTAAGCAAAATCATGTTCGAATTATGTTATTTCGCTATTATGTTATGTGGTTAGTTCATTCGGTGGGTTTGGGAGGTTGTGGTGAGTGTGTGTGTGGGTGTGTGGGTGTTTGTGCGTGTGTGCGTGACAGACACACCACTAGTCATAAGGGGCATCTACTATTAGTGATGAACATCTCAGATCTGGGATAAGCTATTTGTTATAACAAATTGACTCGTATTAGTATCACGATTAGGTTCACATTAATGTACTAGTACTCCATCACCAGAACAGCTCGGATGCAATTTTTCACAAGTTTTTAGGTTAGATTCATAATTATAGATGCGATTGATGAGATATGCATACATGTATGTGCATGCGAGGAAAACGCATAATTTGTTATGTAACTTATGGACTGAATGTACAGTTGTGATTTCTTCCCGTCGTGTGATAAATATGATCACACTCAACAATTGGCTGCTCAGTGTACTATCTGGGCCAATACATACACCATATCTTTAACTTGAGACAATTAACTGAAAGCGAGTGAATGCGCTCTACCAAAGAGTGATTATCATATCACGCGGTGGTGTAATAATCAGAAAGAACTCATCCTCGAGCATGTCGCAATTGAACTATGCTACGTTGTATTCAATAATAAGTTGTCCACTTTGAAATGTGTTCACACTCGATAAAACATCATTTTATTTAGATTTTGACATTTTATTATTATTGTGTATCTTTTATATTCGACTCCTCCTTGCATGGTGTATTGGAATTGACTGTAAGACCATGCAAGTGACTGTGCTTAAATAAATATTTCTATTTCTAATGCATCATCCGTAGGTTCCTATCGGAACACTTGGACTTGTCAAAATATATATAATAAATAAACCATTAACTAAATGCGGCTCACTGACGCGTTTGTTTTCATTATTGTAATCCGATGTTTCGAAGGCTTTGCAGCTAGTTGTTAATAGTTGTAAATTCCCGCCACTTGTTAGTAAAACTATAAAATGACATATTAAAGTGGTCGATGTGAAGACATTCTGAGATGTAACGTCCGCGACTGAATGGAAGATTAAGTGGTCCTATTCATTGCAGCGTGCGCACTACATGCGACGCGTGGCATCGGCAGACTCACCTCGGATGCACCTCCACTTGCAGCACCTCATGCCCCACTCGCAGGTTCTCGGGGATTCTCACAAACCTCAAGTATTCGCCGACCGGATAGAAGTTACAGCCTGTCAACAATTACACAAATGAAATTGAAAATATATAACAAAAGTATGTACATATAGTGCAGTCTGCGGCGCATCTAGCCTTACATAATGACAATCCGCTTGAAAGTGGCCGCGAAGGCTATTTTCCCTCCAAAAAAGGCTCCGAACATTTGGTTCCCACGAATTGAATAGTTTTGAGACGAAATTATTTCAAAATTGCGGAATGATCCCACGCTATGATACTAAACGCCGCAAAACATAGATATTCAATAATGTGCATTATTAACATCGTAGTTGGGTTGGAAATTGCACAGCAATGCTGTGGCTCGTTGTAAAAGGGTTTCAGAGAAAATGACCATTCGAATGTTTCATTTTGTTTTGTTGATTTGCGAATTTTGACGCCGACTTCATGTTTTACAGGATGGGCAGCATTAGGCATGAACTGCGATTGAGTATCGCAAGTCATTGTATCGCTTACGACGCGTTCCACTGTAATATCATATTGGATGCACTAAATTATTCGCAGAGTGGCGTAGTGGCCGTTCACTGAGCAACAATACCGACTCAGATTCAAAATTAATGGCAATAAGGTTTTGCAAATGGCCTGCGAGGGAGTGCGCTTGCAATTTGTGCAGCGACTAAGTGCTCGTATACTTATAATTGTTGTAAATAACCAGTCGTCGGTGGTCGGTGGTCGGTCGCCGCCAGACGGACGTCCGATTTCTATCGGGCACAGGTCAAACTCTTACTTTCTATAATTTAATACAAATTGTGGATAATAATTTATATTGTCTTAATTATATATGTTCTGGATATATTTCATAATGACGGTGGAAGATGTGAGGTGTCATCGCATATTAATGAATGCATTCAAATTAGATTTTCTAATGAAACTAATTTGATTTAAATATTTAGACACCAGAGAAGAAAGTTCTAATCGAAAGTTTATGTAAAATTATTATACGTATTATATAAATAACACAATCTCTGAGTAATAAGTGCATAAGTGCATTTGTGCACTAAATATAATATAGTACTGACAATACAACAATCAAAATAGATTTATCCCACGATATGATTACGTCCATTGACACTAAAAGAGAAACCTTTTGGAACTAATCCATTATATTAGTAAACCTTGCATCTGCATCGCAAACTTCTTTGCTGACATTATTAATAAGAACAAACAAACAAACAAACATCTAAAACATGTTTGAATTGCTGATTTGGTACATCGCTGCTATTAATGGAATATAATATTTTTGCAAAATGAGAGCCGCAACCGTGACGACCTGCATTTGCCAGCAAACAACGGTTTCTAATAAGAAATAGCCCATCGAAGTGCAATCCCGCGAGTTAGTCATCCGTGGAGATAACTGCTTGCCTTAATCTGTCTGCGTCATCAAAGTGCACAGGCATGGCTAGTTATAATAAAGCAGTAATATATCTCACGCCAGCCGTGTCGTTCAGGTTGACAGGGCACATTCACGGGTGTCAGTTACGCGCGAAAGTGCTTACGACTCCACGCCCAGCAGCTCCGCCAGGCACGGCCGTGCTTCTTGTGAATAACTCGAATACCCAATTTCCGTATATTTAATACGAATGAAAGATTGCAGGTTCCGCATTATTATCATGGCAAATGGGGGAATCGCACAAATGCCTCCGTCAGCAAAAACAATCATAATAGAAATCGGATGCGCCATTGAGTCTCTGAGCCTCCTCCCACGGCACACAACCCCACTTGCCCCACACTCATTGTTGTGAGAACACCCACCACAATGACATTATATTATATTTGAATCATTTTCTCTTCGTCTTGTTTCCGTAGTTTTTGGTAAAAGTCCATTCATCAAAACACGTCTCCGCTGCCAACAGCCCGTGACTACCACGTGTTCTCGTAAAGGCACTATGTCATTGTATGCTGCTCGTTTGCCAATGTTTACCAAAATTATTGCATTGCTCAGAGCACAGAGATTATTAATGACATTATTGCAGTTTGCAGAGACTGTTGCAACGAAGGGTTGACGGACCTTTTGTAATATTATCACATAATTCAGTTCCGGTTATATTTATAAAACATGATTAATATATTTGGTAAATGATCACGCGCGAGTTACATTTCTTTAATGGACCATTTGTTGTCAAATGTAACATATATATTTGTTACTTTACATCTCCATCATCATTGTATATAATATAACTCGAAGTGGAATAATGAATTTCCATAAGAAGAGGCAGATGGATGGTGGCAGTGGCAGTGGCAGTGGTGGTGGTGGTGAAAGTAACGAGTGCCGGTTATGCCCTTTTGCTTTTAATGTTAGCCGTTCCTCTAAATTGCTGTTGTTAAGATTTTAATAGAGATTAAAGCCGTTCTTGGCGGCCCCAAAGCGGCTCCACGGAGAGCACGTTCTTTTTTATTCTCTCGTTACACTCGTGTCATTCGTCTTACGACCCACATATAGGCACATGCATCATTTGCGTGACTATATATACATATACCTATAATATGCTTGTATGCTAATATCAAAGACATGTACAACTCACCAAAAGTCGCATGAATGAGCAATGACGTAACGAAGGCAATGTATCGTAGCATTAACATTGTCGGCTGTCACATTACGAGTGCGTTCTGCGTGATAACTCTGAAACAAACAAACAAACAAACATAAACCATCATTAGAATTCGCTAATAATAAAAAGACATATGTCAAAATGGAGAATGGATTAGTTACAATTTCCAATTAATGTAGAAGACATAATAATGGCATGTTTGGAACCACCATAACCAGAGAGCCGCGGCACTAATGCCCATGCAATTGTATTATTTCTATTTAAAACAGATTTCCATGATGAATCTATTTGGCGTTGAGAAGGAACTGTTAAGCCATAGGCATGAATGTGATCGTGGCTGCGTGAGAGCTTACAGGCTCGGACATGGATGGCCTATTAAGGCTTCTTTGTCTGAATGTCACAGAAAATGGCTTAGTTCATTGAAAAGGCGGTTATTGGATAAAGTAAAAAACACAATAAATCCTACTATTAGTAATAAGAGCATAATAAGTGGTTTCATTTGTAACCCAAATGTTTATCCGGAGTAGTTTGCGCGTGAAATGGTTGTCCAATACGAGACAGACCATCTGCAACATCGCAAATGCGGATCCACAATTCCTTCTCATTATGTTCTCGTCGGCGCAGAAGACAATGCGCTTCCCAGCGATGCGGTTCATACTCGTATACAAACTGCGCCAATACACATTGATGCCTGAACCATATTATCATTTTGACGAGTTTTTTGTGATATTCTTCTTCGTCATACGCCTTTCCGAAGTCATGGTAGAGTCTAATGATGAGCAAGCGCACGCCTTTAGTGCCTATGCTAATAAACTATTTTCAGTTCCTTTGGGCATGCGGATTTATAATTAACATCTTGTAGGTTGTTGCCCAAATACTGGACATTGGCAGAATTGTCTTCATCAGACATCTGAGGCCATTAATAATAAAAGAAGAAGAATATGAAGCCGCCTCAATGCCCTGCACCTGCAGAAGTAATGCTCTGCGTGCGAGATTGCTTATTGCGGATACCGTTCAATACACTCGGATACAGTTATTGCTTCGTATTCGCTTTTCGGCCCCCTTGCTTCACTTACTGACAACATACAGTATTACATGTGCATTGCATTGTAGTAAACATTACATAAAGTGTGATTACATTGAAGCAATTGATATTCCATTACTGGCACTAATGCAACACATTTACACGAAAGTAATTGCCACAAATAGATGAGTATATCGCATTAATGGCAAAGTGCACATCGCGCCTGATTACAAGCTTCATTGTGACGACTTATGTTTGTTGAAAACGTAGAATAGTATAATAAATGCTGATGTTTCGGAAACAAATATGTATTATAGATCGTACACAAACACACAAAACAAATCAATAACACAGAACACTTTCTATTACAAATATAAATACACTTTCTTTCATTTTACGTTCATTAATTGCACAATTTACAAATCATTTAACAAACAATAATATTAAGTGTTTTATTATTATCATTACATGAAAAGTGAATACAAAAATAACATTCGTGCGAATTTAAATCAATTAATGTATATGAGCTTGTATTTTTATTTATTATTTATTATTTAACAATAATATTACATACTAGGCATTGCCTGTCACGTGGGACCCATCACTTACAAAACTTTTAATTATTAACATTACAACTATAAACTTTTTTTTATCTTTATAAAAATTTAATAAGTTGAATAAACCTTTACTTGGTTGTTAGGGTCCAGTATGGCATCAGGATTTCATGAACTGCTCCGCTTCTCTATAACTCCATTTACATACATTGTTTACTTTTAACATATACGAATATTAATATCATGAAATATCAAATAATTGCACTATCATAACACTCACCATAGAATGCGACTGCACGCGGTCTCCTCTTGTCTCACATTTGCGTGCATCAACACTAAGCCAGGTTCCGTTAAGAGACAAACGCAGGGAGCGCACTCCGCAAACGCGCGCTTTCCTCGCGATCTGCAGCACACTGATGGACTTGTAACGGGTCGACAGCGGAGGCTGCTCACTCACTCACTAATGCATCACACTAACTGTAAGCCATTGCCAATTTTATGAGATAATACATTCCATTCATCTCTCCACACAGTGTTGTATTTTCAAATTGTATCACAAATCACTAAAGTTACTCTAAAACCGTAATAATAATAATAACTCTTTATTGCGTAAAATTAAAATGCATTTAAAGAAAGAACAAAAGGCGGCCTTATCACTGAGCAGTGCTCTCCACCAGGCAACCAACCTTAGGGTAGTAATCAGGAAGTAAATAGTAGGTGCAAAAGAATAAAATAAAATAATATATACAAAGATATAAATATTGCTTTATTAAATTGGCAATAACCGAGAATTATGCTCTAATTGATTATTTGTAATGATTCAAAGTGTATTATTAAGAATAGTGAATGATGGGCGAACTTTCGTATAACACAACACAACACAATACAATAATAATAAGCAACTTTCTACATACGAATGTAACCTATAGGAGTAGCCGCGATTTAGGCAACACTGCTGCCAACGCGCTCCAATTCATTTCCACCAACAATTCTCTGACCGTCACTTCCCTCCAAGTGCCTCCAAGGGTCACGGGAGATACTCCAAGATTGGGAGACGCAGATTCAGTTCTCGTTTGTGATGTTAATTCGGATGGAAGCGCGTCTCTATTGTGTAATGTTTGTTTATTAATTGTGAGGCACTTTCTATTTATTGAATTACATAATTTAATAATAATAATAATGATAACAAATCACCTTTTCGTGCAAACATCCTCTCCGAGGGCTCCCAATGAGCTTGTTATTAAAAAACATAATTAATATTTAAAAGAGCGTAAATTATTTGAGAGTTTATTTTTGTCATAATAGAAAGTGTTACTAATTGCAATAGATCACTTCTTTTATAAAATAATTCTTATATTTACACATTCAATTGTTATAAATGCTGTCGATGCCCAAAAAAAGATGTTTTAGTCGTAGTTTATTTATTTTGTATTCGTTATTCTTATTATTGAATTATTGTCACCTGCGATTGGATTTCAATCACAAGCTTTCTATTACGGCGTGGCATCGTGTTAACCCAGCTTAAGCGGAGGGCCGTGAACGTTTTCATAATCTGTGATTCGTCAGAGCTGTCATGATGAATTGGCTTCTAGGTGCAGAGAGCTTCGGAGTGGTCTCCATATCTCAACCGTTACATTATTCCACAATAATTCCTTCTTTCCGAATCACCTACAAACATTATCATAATCAATTATATCATTGGTGTCATCTTTATATACTTTCACTTGTGTGTTTTTGTAATATTTTACATTGGATGCGGTATTTGTTACAATATTATTTCAGTCAAATTTTACAAACTTTATGAGGCAAGCGAATCTGTAAAGCTATTGTAATTTTTTTCATTATTATATTTGATTATTCTGTAATAGTGAAACTGTATAAATAATCGTATGCCACTTCCATGTGCACACTTGTATTCATAGCGCCCGCGTCCTCTGTATGCCGATCATTGAATATTTACGTATCAGAGACGTATGACCACTTTCACTGTTTAGTTTGAAATGAACCTGTTTTTGTCTTCGTCGAGGATTATGAGGGCATCACACGTGCGTTTGATAATGATTCAAGGGCAGGCAACATACCTGTGTGCTTTCACCTGTGGGCTTATCACGAATTTTAGTCTGGCTTTCGAACCGAGTTCGCTTCTAGCGATTTGTATGGAAATTTGAGCAGCGCCACCGCGTGCGGATTTGGAACTACAACATTTTAGATACTTTTTGTTAATTTTCGAACGTCTCGATCTTTCGTTCATTTGTTAGATTGCTGGTGCTCGTTAGTCGTTAGTAAAAATTCATGATCCCGATTGCTAACGGATCCGTTTTACTTGTGACAGCTCGATTCGAAAGCTAGACTAAATTCGTGATACTGATCTTTACTATAATATATGTGTATAATAATATAAATGAGAACAGACATTTAGAAATAATATATCGACGTGTTTCCGGTTGGTTTGGCATTATTGTTGCATTAGTTGTAGGGTGAATGCATTCGAACGCATTTAGACGTGACGATGCACTCGCAGCCGCGCGTAATTCTGCAACGAATTCGAAGCAGCGCCCGCGACCTCTGCATTACGCAACATGAAACCTTCAAATTTCCATTTTACATTATCTTTATCTCCAACAAACGATCACACAAAAATTCTAAACCTTAAACGATCGAAATAGAGCGCCCTTGTAAATAACTATTTAAAATTTCAGTAATTCCATAACAAATTCTAGTTATAATACGGTTCGAAAATATTTTTTACCAAAGAACGTAACGAAAGCATGACCGGGATGGTGTATTACGAAATGAAACCATGGTTTACGTATTGGGTGTTTTATATAATTTGCCTATTTGTTGAGCTCTATATCTGCTGACATATAGTAATGCTTTGTTCCCTGTTGCATGAGTATTCAAGTGTGCCAAAGCGCATTCTTATTATTATGCATAGAAGTGGTTTTACAACCTTTTGTAAATGTAAATAAATATTAACACTAGAACTGCCAGCCGGTCAATACGACCTATTTTTACTAACCAGTGCTTGCAAAGTATTAAATATAATTGTAGAATTGTAAACAATAGAATCGTTTACAAAAAATTATTTTTGTTTCTTACATTTATTGCGAAGGCTTAAGCAAAGGATACGCTATCATTATGTAAAACACAACAGGGTGCTTACATTCAGTTATTCGGTGTCTTTATGATATATTAATTGTTCAAGATATATGCATATATATATGTAGGTACCTATATTCTCATGCTTAATAATAAACGAACATTCAAACGCTATTTAAAGCACTTTAATTATATTTTGTTTCTTTCTTTCAAATGATAAACGAAAGAGACAAACATAATATTTAAAAACTTCAAATGCATTTCCAAATTTTTGTTTTGGTTCATTATTATTTATTATGTTTTATGTAAAGGCTACGATTGGCGAGTTTCTTGTGGTATTCTTGTCATACGCCTTTCCGAAGCCATTATAGATTCTGGCGATGAGCAAGCGCACGCCTTTAGTGCCTATGCTAATAAACGATTTTCATTTAAGTGTTTTACTTTACGGATAGATGGCAGCACTGATCTAGTTGTAACATTAGTCCATTTAGTGTGCGACGTGTTTGGGAGACAAACATCCGAACATTTCAAAACACAATATTGTCATATTAATTATCTAATAGACATCCTGTTACTGATATGGATTTAATATGTACAAGAATGAGGGCACGTCACGCTTCATCCACTCCATCGGCGACGCAGCATTCGCACAAAAAATGCCTGTAACATGGTAACTACTTGTTACGTTCCTATAACATTGCATTAAGTACATATGTATGTATGTATGTACAGTTATTTCATAATAATAATAAATGCTTTATTGGTTTAATACAAAAGGAAAAAAATTAGAGCAATCACAAAAAGTAATTTACTTCCAGGTAACCAATTGTCATATATGTAGAGTTCATTATTTTCAGACAAAAGTTTATAAATAATGTGTATGCCTTTAGCAGAAAATATCGAATAAACAGAAAGCGCCTATTTGTCGTCGAGATGCAATTTGCAGCCAACCTCATTCCCAAATCATTATCAAATCCATAGTTGACGCCCGGTGACATCTGCATGCGAATATCACCCCTATTACCCGAGCACCATGGATGATGTTCTCGAGTGTTTTTATGTCGACAGTTATGGAACCCGTTTCATAATATCGTGAGAGATCAGGAACGCATGCGGCTGATTACACGTATGGCAACAGCAGACACCTCGCTTGTGGCATGTGCTTTCAAGTTGTATCACATGTATGAAATGTTTCATTCAATGGATCATTTCCAAAATTGCTAACCGTTCCTTAAGATAAACCACATCTTCGTATGGTTGTCAATGAAAACCTAAACGGTCTCAGAAGGTATTTTAAACCCATATTGCATATTCCCGATATAAACTGATTCGTGTTAACTGTAATTAATAGTGTGAACGTACTGTAAGAGCTCGCATTGTTTGCTTTATAGCATTTTTGTAGCGCCATCTATGAGTGGGCAGTTGAACTATTGTTACTACATATTCACTTAGAATGGAATAAATAGTACTACACGCTTGCTTTTTACTTCATTGTAGCTCTGATAGATGGCGCAAAAGCTGGTCAGCTTTTAGAAAGTGAAATTCCAACAACCTGTTAGATATTGAGTTATTGCTTCATATACCAAGTTCATTCCTTTATTTATGAATGTAAGCCAATTTGCAAAACACAACAAACGACGTTTACGAATGAATGTCAGCATGCGGCCAGTCTTCCTTGATCAGATCGGCTGCCTTCTCACCGATCATGAGTGTGGGGGCGCTCGTGTCGCCTCTCGTAATGACGGGCATCACGGCTGCATCCACCACACGCAACCCTCTGACGCCGTGCACGCGCAACTTCCGATCGACGACGGCGCCGCGGTCCTTCTCGGGCCCCATTCTGCATGTGCCCACCGGATGGGATGTCGCTGATGTGTACGAATGCAGCAAGCACTCATAATACGCGTCCGTTCCCCAAGCATGGTGCGCACATGCAGCTAATGGCTCTCGCACGAAATGTGCGCCGCGAGATTTGAACGATTTAGTCTGCTCCAAACTTAAAAGAGACCGCACACCATCTAAAACTGTGTCCACGTCTTCTCGGGTTGCCAAATAATTTGGATGTATCAACGGTGACCCGAATACGGGATCAGTCGTATTCAGAAGTAGTACGCCGCGACTCTTGGGTCTCAAAAGCATAGTCCTGAGAATGACTCCATCATAGAACGCCATTGGTAATATGGTCAGAGAGTCGTATGCGGCCGGCTCTTTTATGTATTCTCTCCACGCGACAGAGTTAACCTGAATTTGTATATCAGGTGCTATTAGGTTAGGGTTTGTTTTTAAAAACGCTATGGAATTGACGGGCCCGTTGCCGGACAATGGGCCAGTGTAATGTTGCTCATTCTTATATTTATGCAACTCTGCAATGACATCACCTTGCCTGACCATTGTCGCTGTACTGTTCGGCAATGCGATGATGACTCCATTAAATGTCACGTGATCATGTAAATTCTCGCCCACTGGCAGATTCTTAATAACTTCAATGTGCAGGTTTTGCAATTGCTTTCTCGGGCCTATACCTGATAACATGAGCAGCTTCGGCGAGTTGATGGCGCCGGCGCTGACTATGACCTCTCTTCTGGCGATTGCTTTACGATATCGCCCATTCGTAACATACTTGACACCATAAGCACGTTTGACATTACGATCAATGAGGATTTGTGTTACTTCAGAATCAGGTCTGACTTTTAGGTTTTTACGTATATTTCGAATCGGCCTGATGAATGCCGAATTAGCCGATGCCCTCTCACTGCTTTTACTCATGGATTGTGACTGCATGGTTCCCAGCTGTGTCGGTCCGTTGAAGTCCACCAATGGGAGACCACGCTGGTTGAAGGCTTCAGTGATCATGACCGATGGCTCGTCGACGTAATGCCATCTGGCAATAGATTGGGGCCCACCTACACCGTGATACTTATGGTCCTTCCTTTCGATGTCCAAATTGTTTTCTGATTTTTTAAAATATGGTAAAACCTGCGAATCACAAACTGATGGAGTGTTGGCATCCAGTATTTGTGAATGTGATGCGAATAGTGACTTACGTCGTGATAACTCCATCCTTCGTTGCCAAGTTCGGCCCATTCGTCGAAGTCGGCTTCGTTGCCTCTGATGTAAGCAACCGAGTTAATAGAGCTGCTTCCGCCCATCACTTTGCCTCTGCGGATATAGAAACGCACATCATACAGTTTAATATGGTTCAATCCAACTCCCACATGTCGTGTTGGTTACCTCGGCCAAGAGCAAGTTTTGTCGCCCCGTGCCAAACAAGTCCTTCCGTCATATTGTGTTCGGTATTTCCAGTCGACGTTAGATTTGAGCAACGCAGTGGATAATGCGGGTATTTGGGTTATCTCTGGTTCTTCGGGACCAGCTTCCAGGAGAAGGACCTTCGATAAAGGGTTTGTAACATTATTTGATTGGTATTTGCCAGAAGTAATGCACCAACTCACCTTCCAATCCTTTATCTCGGTTAATCTGTTAGCAACAACGCAACCAGCCGCTCCGGCACCCACTACTATGAAATCATACACTTCAGTATGAGAACTTTCTTTTTTTATTTTTTCAGTTTCATATTTCTTAATATATTCAGATACATTGCCGCCTGAATTCTTATGATAATATTCAGGTTTGAATTCAATCTCTTCGGGTGCTTTACTAAACAGTTGCACTAACAGATTTAGATAGAGAAACCCGAATGAAGAACATGCGGTCAAGTTTGAGTTCTGAGGACACGTCGTTGACAGATCCAAGGGCTTCCACACCATTTTCAACATTTACAAACTCTGAGTGTAATGAACACGATGCACTTAACAATGCGAATGACTGAACAGGAATGGAACATAGCAATTAGTGTGAATTAAGTTTGGTTGTTGCAAATGTGGGAGAGGAAATTCCGCTGTTCGAATGTAATAATTTAATGCAATTACTTTAATGTATCTTAGTGTCGAATGCACTGTGCGGGTCAGAGCGACCACGCTGGCCCATGAACTCGTATGTGCGGTGTTCAGTGCGGAAGTGTTACATGTACTCGCGCGTAATAGCAGTGAAAAGGAAACGGATATTGTTACAATACCTACAATTCCAATTAGAATCTTATTTATTTGTTCATACCTTCAATGCGGAATACCTGCATGCTACATGTATGCGAACACGCGCACAACCTGTCTATGCATATTTATTTATTTATAAGGCCTACCTACAAAATTACATTAGAACTGCATATTATAAAAAGGACTACTATTATATAAACTAAATGAAATTTTAATTATAGGATAGGACGGCATGCTCAAGGTGATAAAGGGATATATACTACACTAAAAATAAAATTACAAAAATAGAAAAAAGAGGGTAGAGAAAAAAAAAAGAATCACAAACATAAAAAACAAAATTAAAAATTATTGTGTTATGGCGAAGAATCTAGTTGTAAAAAGCTTCGTCGCAACAAACAATATCCCCTGACTCGAGCCCCATTGCCAGTTACCACACAAAGGGAAAGTGCCAACCCATAACATGATGTTCTTCAAGCAACACGTTAAGTGCATTAGCGCCATTGGCCGAGGATTGCCTCTAAAGACCACCATTCCCACCATCATTGCCAACGTGGAAGCGCACACGAGAGGAAGAGACATCAACGCGAGCATGTTCACCATCTTTCATATAATTGGGGTAAGTTTGTTATATACTTTATTTACTTTCCATTTGTTTGTGGTTTTGCGGACTTTGCAGCTTAATTGTAATCGAATGGACGATGAATAGTAATCAACTGTTCATAAAATAATTTCTAGTGGGTTTCCAATAATAACCCAGAGTGTAACCGCCAACAGACAACAGTCGCCACCGCTATGCCATTTATAAAATTAAATATTCAAGAGTATTGTTTTTAGGTTTTACTTCAGGTCTCCACCTGCATGGCAACACGCGACAATGCAAGCAACATGCCGAATGCCTGGATTCCGATATCTAGTGATGTTGTTTATGCCAAATATGGCATTCATGAAAATACCAATTGGAGACCTAATTCATTTTCACCTCAAATTCATTCACAGAATGCCTTAAAAGTTGTCCCAACTGACAATGCTAATGAACAAGATGAAAGCAAGCAATGTGAGTAGATTACGCTTCAATTAGATTAAATCATCAGATGGACGAAATGCAGATGATTTTTAATTGAATTAGATAATTTATATAGATAATTTTGGCGGTCAAACGAGCTGTCAATTCAATTATTCTTTTGTTAGAAATATTACATTTTAAATTCACATTGTAAAAGATATTTAATTCCTAAAATATAATTAATAAAGTATATAAGAAGTAAAGAAGCTTGAATTTATTAGGAGACCTACAGACGAAAAGGCAATAATTTATTAATTGTGGCTTCGAGTATAAGCAACCTAACAATTGTGTTGGGTTTAAAAAGATAAAGTAAAGTAATTAATAAAATGTAATTTCAGTCACAAACACTTACACTGGAATTGGGCAAGGCGACGTAATCAATGAACGGAATAAAACGAATGTCAAGTACAATTCAAGATTTCCAAAAGCGTTGAAAGCCGAAAGCGCCGCCGCAAATGCAATGCAGAACGCTCGACTTCAACTTGCCACGAACACCGGCGACTCCCTGTCCGCCTACGAAGTGCGCGAACACGATTTAGAACGAAACTATGCCTTGTCACGATTGATCACAAATCACAAGGTGTATAGAAAATTAGATAAACACTATGTTAAACAATTGTGGAGTCTGTTTCTAGCGAGATACGGAATATATTTCTACAATGAAAGTAAGTTTAATGATTAGAATACTTCTTCAAAAATTGTTATTTATAATTTTAAATTGTTCAGTTATTGAGTAAATGTTTTTTATATAGTACAATTTTAATATAAGTATTTGTTCATTAAAATTCATGAAAATTTGGTAAATAAAACATAAAATCTACTAAAAGTAGTTTTTTTTATAATTTTTTGTTAAAACAAATTCCAAAAGTTGGAGTCGACAAACCACCCTCGGACCGCACTCTGGAACATGTCCAGCACAGGCTGCTGCACGATTGCACTGTTCTAACTCACTTTTGCTAAACTCACTCACCATATATTCAGTGGCTCACTCTGAGTTCTAGTGTTGTGTCGTACGTCAATTAGACAGATGCCACTATTATAGTCAATGTTGTAGACATTTCGTTATATTTGCGCACTTCCTGACTGACTTAACATGTTGAAGACCGTATTGCAAAATTATTATTCAAATTATTATTATTTTTCAAATATTTTTTTGTATTGTATATATTTAAATCATGCCCACCGGTGATGTTGCGGAGTGACCCACCGGTGGGCATGCGGTCTTCAACGTGTTAAACATTTAAAGATTGCGATTTAAACGAATTAATACAATATGTTTTAATGAATGTAAAATATAAATTGTTTAAATTGTGTAATGTATAATAAATCGAGTTACAATAGTGTGAAGTTGATGCGAGTATGCAAGCTCGGTGGCGCATGGTTCATGGCGTGACAGTTTCATCGTCGCCTATAAAAAGTTCCTCTCAAAATAAGAACATAGCGAAAGCTGCTTTATTTTACAACTGTTTAAATAGAACAATGCGCGTTTGCTTGTTTCTAATAATATAGTATTTGGCTCTGGGTTGAACATTGTAACGTTTTTAATCTTACAAATATTTTAATAAAAATTTATATTATTATTTAACACTAGAACTACCAACCGGTCAATATGACCTATTTTTGTCAACCGGTCAAAATGACAGGATGACATAAGCTTGCAAAGTATTAAACATAATTCAATAAATTTATTGCAGAATTGTAAAAAATAGAATAGTTTACAAAAAATGATGATAAAGTTTTACATAAAAGTCTTGTGAAGAATTTTAAAAACCGGTCATATTGACCGGTTAGTAGTTCTAGTGTTAAATATAATGTAATAAATAGTAACCGCTTGAATAAAATTATTCCATTCCAAGTTGTAATATTATTCAGGCGCTTACTGTGTTTTATAAACATGACAGTTTTATAAATCGGATCATTGTCCGCTGATCTGTGCGCGACGAACTTTGTCTTTGGCAATCCCCATCTCTGCAACGTACGTGTCATGGAAAAATATATGAAAATAAAAATATATTTTTGTGAATAAAATGTAGCATCGAACCAGGAAATTAAATACATTTCCCGTGTTAAATACATTTTCCCGCCACAACCTCACTGCCTGCAATTGTCAACGTCACCCATAGCGGCCGATGTGATACGCCCATGTGAAATTCAGTGTGTCAGAGTCAATATTTTCACAACGATTTGTGCTAAAATTAATTCTTCGCAAATACATTGATATGTTTTTCAATTTACTTGATACTCTTTGAGTGTATGAAGATATATATATATGTACATCCCTACTAATATTATAAATGTGAATATGAGTTTGTTTGTTACGTTTTCACGCAACAAATACTTAACCGATCATCATGAAACTTTGTACACATATTTTTGCAGGTACTAGAAGTAACATAGGATACTTTTTATTAGAAAAAAATATATTTTGTACTATAGTTTCCAAATGACTATAGTTTCACCTGTTTGGAATCATATTGATTCATTTCTATTGAAATGATCTCTGATACTTATTTAATGATTAATGCGAGCGAAGCGAAGGCATTTTAGTGTTAAAGCCTGTAGTACCACGGTTGTGACTAATGATGTAAGAATACTTTAAGAATCTGCATCAGTGTTTCTCAAAGTGGGGCCCACGCCTCACAGGGGGGCAATTCGAAAATGGACTCGACACGAGTTTAACCCTTTCGCTTCGAGCCATTTAAATGCAATACTAGATTTCTGTGATAAATTTAACGAAAAAAGCAAATTCTTAAATAATTGCGGTAAATAATTATTAAGTATAATTTCGCTTGACGAGACTAAAATATCAACTGGGTGTTTGGTTACATAAGGGGGGCATAAGAATTTTAGAAAGACTAAGGTGGGGCATGGCACAAAAAAAGGTTGGGAAACACTGTTCTACATTATAAAAAGTAGGTATTTATTTAAGGTCTAAGTGATGTTAATAACACATATAGGCATCTATTCGGGGTATACTGGCGATTATATAGATCGTACATTACGACACAATATTAGTAAAAATCAATTGTTATAATGTGCGTCAGTCACGAACTTGTGTTCAGCCCTGCATGAGCTAATAAATACATATTAAAAGTGCATCGCGGAGGCATGCAACGTGCAATTGTGCGTGATTTATTGTTCACAAGTGTAATATGACAAGCGTATGGGGCAATGTTGCCAAAATAACAACCAACAAAATCAATGCAATGCCGCAAGTCATAGGAGACATCTCGTTGACCTAGACCTAACTTTTGGTTCGGAACAGGTTGGTCTCTTTGTAAAATACCAATAATTCAAATATGTTTGCGCTCTATCTTTCTTTTGATTTAATCCCAGCTCTAATACCTACACATAGATACTTCCATATTTAGACGTATTATTATATTTTTTATGAGTCCTCCTCTCCTCCTTCCCTCCCCCCTCGGGCCCTTAGAACGCGTAATTCCCACATTTCACCAACAATTTCTCCCTTCAATAGTTTTGGGATTCTGTAACACATTTCTGCGCAATTTTCACTGACATAAGATTATTTTCAGTTTTTTATATACGCTTCATGATCAGTTATTTTAGCGGTTCTCAAACGTTTTTGGCAAAGGAAAAAGCCTTAATATAATTATAAAAAACTGATTTATATGTATTTATGAATAATCATATTGCAATGTAATATTACGTAATATTTAGTTGGAATATTTAGATGCAGTCTCCCTTTGGTAGGTGTTTTTTGCAGTATTTTAGCCCTAGGGTTCCGTGGAACACACTTTGAGAATGGCTGAGTTATTTAATCGGCATGGATGACTTACAAGGAAGGACTAGAGTAATGTTGGCGAACAGGCAGAGTCACGAGACGCTTGGAGCTCTGCTCTGAAAGCCAGAGCAAATATGAGAGAGTATTATCTCGTATTAAATATATTTTTGTTATATTTAGTACCGCATATAGAGAATGGAAGCGTTCAAGTTCCCGGAAGAGTGACCAATGGCCAAGGCTCTTATCTCAGAACACACGCACACTGTGTTGGGATGTTTACACATCGCCTTTGATTTTCTTCCCCACCATTATAAATCGAATTTGTATTGATTGTTTCCATCCACCTGAAATCGGGCATCGAATGTATGGCACAGGAAATACGCTTCTCAAAGACATAATCTGCGTTCGCTTATACTTAGAGCTGAGATAAATGAATTACTTCCCCGCTTAATGGAGCTGCGCCTCACATAGAAGCATTTATAATCATAATAGCATTAACAATGTCTTCGGAATATCGCATCACGTGTTAAGGATGCGAAGAGACATTTTGCGGTTGTAATCGATTTTGCAACTTACTATACTCAATGTGCAGTGCTTGTAGCAGGATGGCGGCATTCGGCCGTGAAAAAGCTTATTTTCCTGTCCATGCTCTTAGTTTATTTTTTGCATTTATCCAATTTAATTGTACAAAAGCTAAACAACACGTTACACTGACCAAATTGCTTGCTGCTCATTATTAATTACTATTTATTGTAATTACAATGTTGATGTCATCATACTTTTTTTGTCATCTCATATCGAAGGGAGAATAAAAATTAAAAACTGCGACTCCAAATGGGCAGATCTAACGGCCTCATGTTTTGAATATAGAACAGCGGCAAATTTGAATTTTATGAGTGGAGTTATCTGGAGGTGGGTGTCGCGGGGCGGGGCGGGGGGAGGCTGCAGGATTTAAGCGGGAAACCTCCGCATTATGATGTCTAATGACGAGCGGATGTCATCGCACAAAAGCACTGGCTTAAGACAAAAATCTTCTATGAATATTTATGACAAAAGAGATATTGTTATTTTTTTGTGTAAATATCTTGGTCCACTATTTGGGACGAAAGAAAACCTCAGGAAATACATTTGTCCATTTGGCCCTTTTATTGTTGAGTGTTATTTGTATGAGGTCAGCTTTATGGAGATTCTTTTTGCAATTTGTGATTTTGTTTCCGCCATTATTTGCATTCGAATGTGACTTCTGGGAATCATTCTGTGCTGCTAGTACGCCGTGATAGGACAGGCCGAACCAATTTAAATACCTACGTGACGTCTTATGTGAACACTGCTTCAAATGAAAAGAGGTAAATTAAATGTCTCGTGAGTTAGGTTAGGCGAGGTTGCATGGGGTTGTCACTTTATGAGAAACACACACCTGCTTCACATTCCTATTGCTACATATACATATATATATAACCGCAAACAAGACAACGAAACGTAGGCACCTCGTAGTCGTATTATAAAAATATAAATTATAATTTAGTGTGAAAACGCTTGTGAAATTGTAACGAGGAGAAGCTGAATCCCGACAAGAAATGACTACAATTTTAGATAACATTACAAAGATTTATTCCCGCGGCGGGAGTCACCGGGAGGGCGACATGAAATATACTCTGTCGCTGAAACATTACGCGGACTAATGTTGCCAGCAAAGGTTAACTTGTTCATTTACATTTTTATCAGCCGGCCACCCTTGCAGATTATTTTTAAATGCATAAGCGGAAGCTTCGAATACAATTTTTAATTGCTTCCCCCGAATTGAGTGAGTTACTTGTTATATACACCCATATTTGTGCGTGTGTGTGTGTGTGTGTTCGTCTCAATGAACGCTAATAAACATCAATCACAATAACGCTGCCGGACACAAAATCAAATGCTTGTATGCAAAGGGCGTCTAATGAACGTCACTGGAAGGGCACTGGGCGCTCAGTGTCGGACATGCGACTTCCTTTCCCGAGGGAGCGGTGGGAACGCGAGCAGGAGCGCAGTGGCACACTCGCCTGGCATGCGATGGGGCTCGGCTCGGGCGAAGCGGCGCAATGAAGTCGGCGGAGAGCAATTGCGATCGAGTGTGCGCGCTCTATCACGCGGTTTTGTGGTCTGTCTGTGCGCTGGCACTTGTCACGGCTCTGTGCTCGCTGCATCAGCAACAATCGTTTGAGCGGAGACTGCAAATGCTCGAACGGGCGCACGAGGCGTTCAAGCGGGAGTCGCGCGCGTCCGCCCAGTGGAGAGCAAGGGCGCCCGGCACGCTGCTTCGGAGGACGAGGGACGCTGACTGCATCTGCCCGCAAGGTAGGTCGCTGACACCTGCATGTGCAGCATTATGCCAATTACTTGCTTAAATACACAATTGTATTAAAATTGCTCCGTCTCAAAGATTCGTAGTATAGTTGCTCACCAATCAGACCAATGGTGTCGGGACATTGTTCTCAAACTTTGCAATATCCTCTTATGCACAATTCGATTGCAAACCGATGGACTCGGCAACGAAAGTAGTCCCTTATGTTTGGGACACGGTGTACGGATTATATGAGTGTGTTAATTGTTGCGCTCGTATACATGTGGAGAATTAGTTTATATAAAATATTCTTATAACGAAATAATCTCATGAAACGGCGATGTCGCCTTGGGACAGCATATTGACATGAGTTCGATATAATCTCAAGTGAATGGATGTCTGTTACAAATATAGGCCCATAGAATAGAATATTATCTGAAGTAAGTTTTCGTAATGGGCGTGCAATGACCTCGCGAGCGGCGGATATTGAAAATGGTTCTACAAATTGCTACTAAAAGATATCTCTTATCCCAAAGCTGTTGGCTGTTTCCTGAATTAACTCAATTGATCACGGATTACGTCCAATTCAATATTCCGTCTTCTCTATTATATGCTTCTGTCATTCATAATATAATAAATGTGCAGCAAAATGAGCCTATTTGTAATTATGTTTGAGTATATTTTACGAAAGTGGCTTTTTGAAAGCGAAAACTTCAAACAATTAAGTCTTTATATCTTTCCTTAACTCATTGTAATTAGTGAAAACTCCGAGATAATATTTTAGAGCAAAAAAGAAAGGATTTTCGGAACCCCTCCTCCGTTCGAGCGAGCGAGGACAAACGATTACGGTGCACTCACTCATTCGAACGCAAAAGTCATTTTAACAATATTCTTATTTTCATTTCATAATACGAATAATAATAATAATAAAGTAGAAATACAAACAAACGAAAACTACTATTGGAATTATTTTGAAATGAAGGTTTACATGTGAATTAAAATTTTATAATAAGCCCAACTGTTGCCCGAATACTCGACACACACAAGTACACTACATTCCAAGAACTACAAAATATATCTATAACATCTTAAACTATTATATTAGGTATAGATTGTTTACTCAAATGCTTAATTATATGTCGTCACTTTTCCTTTATTTTTGTTTTCTATTTTCTTTATTTATTACTAGCTTTTGACAGCGGCTTCGCTCGCGTTAAGAAGTATTATTATTAATTAGGTTTAGTTTGTGTGGCTTTACTTTTGTTTAACGTGTGTTAAGTAGTTATCACCATTCCTGTCGTGGGTCATAATTGAAAACTTCCTCCAGTTATTAACCACATATCTGTCAATTTTTAATTTCAGTTCAATCAGTCGAAAATCTAATAAGATTTATACAAACTTTCATCCCCTATTTTATCCCCTTAGGGGTGAAATTGATCAAAATCCTTTCTTAGCGGATGCCTACGTCATAACATCTACCTGCATGCCAAATTTCAGCCCGATTCGTCCAGTGGTGTGGGCTGTGCGTTGATAGATCACTAAGTCAGTCACCTTTGAGTTTTATATATATAGATTTGCGTTTGCATTCGGATCTCTGTATGTATTGCATGTTATGGCAGTCCAACATGTGACCACAGTCACTATATCCGCTGCACTGATTGTGATATAAATAATAATATAGATATACATTTATATAGAAAACGGTTAAGTTCGCATTGCAATAAAACAATTACGTAGCAGAATGGCTCCCTCAACGGATATTATACAACTTGCAAACTATCATTGCTAACAATACTGCGAACTACGAAATAGAAACACACACACACACACACACAAAATGTTAACTGAAATACGTAAGATATGTTTTTTAAATCATAAATTAACTTACAAATATAGGTGTAATAAAATAAAATTAAATGAGAGTCGTTTATTAGCATAGACACTAAAGGCGTGCGCTTGCTCATCGTGAGACTCTAGCATGACTTCGCAAAGGCGTATGACGAGAAGAAGACCACAATAGCCTGTACATAAAATAATTAACAAAAAGGTAAATAACAATTCATATCACATAATTTACATGAATTAAAATAAGATCAGATCCACGATGCAACCACACAGGTATCAGCCCATAATTATATGAAAAACTGTAGATACTTTATTAATTAATAACATATTGCAATGTTTATTTCTTGTGGGAATTTGTTGAATTGAACTCGCTTGCAGAAGAAGGCGAAGAAAAGATGCGTTATTTGATGGCTGTCGATGTCGATGTAAGTAAAATCCGAAAAAGGTAAATTTACATCATAAATTACAAAAAGTAATATTTAAAAAGGATAAACTCCCAAACTCGAGGAGCTTCAATTATATTATTACACGAGTATTTTTAGTTAAAATCTCTTCTTAACCCGCTCCTAATTACTAATTCAAATATTTAAATTACCCGTTTTTATTTTACAGAAAAGGCTTTATAATTACGCATTGAGCGTCTTAACATTTAAATAACAAATGGACTATTGCGTGAATTTGTACTCTGGGGGCTACTCAGGCGCACTTCGGACGAAAATACGGACGTTACCTACTCAGGGGGGCTACTCAGGCGTATCCGAAGTTTCGTAATACGGCCGTCACTTCTATAGTTTATGTGAATTTTGACCTATAAGCCCGTAAAAAGTCCTGTCAAATGTCCGTATAATAACCATTGTGTGGCCTATCCGTTGTGACGTCGCTGTCAAATCCGTAATTTCGTGAATGATTACGTAAGTGTTTCTGAGTAGGAAACGTCCGTATTTTCGTCCGAAAAGCGCCTGAGTAAACACTTACGTAATCATTCACAAAATTACGGATTTGACAGCGACGTCACGACGGATAGGCTATTAAGGGCTTATTTTACGGGCTTATAAGTCAAAATTCACGTAAGCTACTGAGATGACGGCCGTATTACGAAACTTCGGATATGCCTGAGTAGTCCCCCTGACACGAGTTACATCAAGGTGGTGGAGTTTTTAAATAGAATTTATTTTCAAACAGCACTGTCTTAACTCTAGCTTGTCTTAACCCCTACTATCCTTATATACTATCTTAAACACTATAATCATTCCTTCATTCGATCTTCTGGGAAAGTATTCTTATTGGTGTATCTTGCATTACACTATTCTAATTGGAATTATATGGCTTATGCTTATATAACTCATGTAAACATTGTAGTTATGTCTGCCCAAGTTTGTATATTGCTCTATTTGCTTTTGCAATATTATATATTTAAAGAACAACGACAGAACCAACAATGAGTGGCTAAATGTACAACAATTACAAGCATAACTAATTTATTATTAAACCAAAAAAAACATCTTATAAAAACATTTTAATTTTAAGAAGATACAAGATGAACTATTTCACTTATATTTTTTATCTTTATCACATTTTTTGTTGAACATTTTCGTATCGCTTCATCCCCAATTCTACCCCTAAGCACACAAAGTGGGGGTTAAAATAATAGCGGGAGCGGATAGCGGAAAAATAGCTGATAAAAGTTTTTCGCTCGAGAGGTTCGTGTGATGGGGCGATACGTCTAGAAAACAACTCGCCCCCGGGCCAATCTGCGCCAGGAGGTGTCGCGCACGACGCAGCAATCACGTGGAGATAATAATAATAATAATAAATACTTTATTGCTTTAAAAACGTAATAATAACAATACAACAACAATAGGAAGCAGATTTAGAGCAATTGGCGATCTTATCATATTAGTTTGCGATAAACATGTAACGGGCTTTGGTTGCTGATGCTGACACACATTTGTTGCAAAAAGTCATTGTCAAGGAGAAGCGATTGGTTTAAGTTCGTTTATCTCCTGGACTACGAATGTAATACTAGCAATGCTACTTAAGACACGAGATGCTGCGACTACATTACAACTTTGTATCGTTAACACATGCTGTCTCGCTCGCACACGCAACCCTCTCACTCTACAACGTAACATATTCGATTATAATGCAATTAGTATGCTTTGGCTTAACACCAAGCAAGAAGGGTTAGAGAATCTTATGTGAAATAATATTGCGGATTAAATAATATAATCATCACAATGCATTGTGGCAATAAAAAGACAAGAAAGATGACACTGACAGAATAAATGTCAAAACTCCAAATCTTCTTAAATAAGTATTATCGGCTTGTAGAATCGACCGCCACAAAGGAATACACTCATATACAACTACATACGTATAATATGTACAAATTATACTATTAAGAGCAGAAACATAAATAAAATAAAAGAAATAGTTTTTGTTCTCTAATTCAATATTGCTTCGTGTCCCGCTGCGATGCGTCCTATCCATCAATCGGCCGCCCACTGCTCGGGGTCCCAAGTTCAATTCACGAACACGCTTTGGGCATCTCCACGAATGACATGTCGAGAAACAGACACCATGCGCCTGCACTCGACAATACCCATGCAAACTAAATAAACCAGATTAATAAAAAAATATTTATTAACTAGCTTTTAGCTTCGCTCGCATAAAATAAAGTTGCACCTAACCTCAAAAATTCAAATAGTTTTATACTGCATATGTAAAAATGTCAGACGGAAATAAAAATAAATATAGAAAAATTCCAAATAGCTGAAACTATAGTAAAATATAATTATTTTTTACCATAGTTTCCAAATGACTATAGTTAGTATGATTTCTGATACTTATTTAATGACTTAAATGCGAGCGAAGCCGGGGGTAAAAGCTAGTAGTTTATATTAAATTTTGGCATCAATGTACGGAAGAGCACTATCTACAGAAATATAGTCCTAGGATTATTTCTGTAGATAAAGCAATTTTGTATAATATATAGGGCTTTGTATTTAAAGAAATAAAGATTATTATTATTATTACTATCTATAGTAACACATTCGCATAAAGAAGAAGTTCATTTACAAGTTTAATACGAGAGGTTAATTTAGCATTATTCGGTATAAAATGAAAAAGATATGAAAACTTAATTTGTATAAAAAGTAAGTCTTGTACGTAATTAGAAAAGTTTCACGATTAAGTGTCGTTCATTTTTAAGTAGAAGTTTTTTAAGAGAATCTTCTTGTATTGCATGTAGCTGTGGGTATATGTTCGTGGGTCATTGTTTATTATGCATTATAGCAATCGGCTGAGATTCACTGCACTGACATCACTAGTGCAGTCCGAAGTAGTACATCATATGCGCAACATCTGCTCATTACTTAATGTCAAATGTAATGTTAATATATGAAGTACTAGCTTTACCCGCGGCTTCGCTCGCATTTAAGTCATTAAATAAGTATCAGAGATCATTTCAATAGAAATGAATTAATGCAACTTTTTCTGCGCGGGCCCGCGACGAATATTTGGATAGACTAGATTTCTGCTTCCGAGGCATTTTTAAAGAAGAAGAGTATGAATTAAAATCAGTGAGTAAGATCTAAAATAATAAAGTGGCATCTAACCTCAAAAATTCAAATAGTTTTATACTGCATATATAAAAATGACAGACGGAAATAAAAATAAATATAGAAAAAATCCAAACAGCTAAAACTATAGTCAATTGGAAACTATAGTAAATAATAATATTTTTTTAAATAAAAACTATCCTTCCTCTTACCTTCAAAAATATGTGTACAAAGTTTCATGATGATCGGTTGAGTAGTTGTTGCGTGAAAGTGTAACAAACAAACTCACTTTCACATTTATATAGTAGGGAGGATAACATAAAACAGTTACTATTGTAATAATAACCAATACGAGCGAATCAGTGGTGATCAGTGACCAGTGCAACTGTGAAGATCATTTGCTTGTATCTTTTTTTATTCGTAAATATTGTCTACACTTATTTCTGAGCATTGTTGTGAGCACTCGGGGGTGAGGCAAGTGAGCGGTGCGAGGGGTGCGGGGGTGGGCAGCTTTATTGGGCCATATATTGTAAGCCCCTCTCATTGTGAGGGTAGTAGCTATTTGATTTTTCCCGGCAGCTAAGTAACATGTGTGACCGAAATTTTTTATGATACGAGTACATGTGTTGCATTTCATTGCAATCAAGAAGGTGGTGGAGTGGCAATTAACAAAAAGCGAAGTGTAACTGCAAAAGATAATATCATTATTGAAGGGAAAGAACAGAAAAAGGCGATGTCAAAAGCACAAAATTAAATCACAATCAAATGCTCGACGTCGGCACACGAAACTGGATATGTCCGACAATTTCATCATTTACACGGTTTAAAAGAACATCTTAGATATAACTGAATTTAAACTCTTTATGCTGAATATTATAGAGGAACAAAACCTCCATGATTACGATGGCTGACAAGTTTTGGAAACATAGCTCCAAAACTAAAGTTAGATATTTGCTTAATTAAGACAAAAAGAAAAAAATCGCATTACCTAGGTATGCCATACATAATTTCCCATAGGTTTTGATTTATGAAAGATTTTAAATTATTACTTGCCATAGTTGGTTTCTGATTCGATGTATTATGAGCGAAAGAAGTGTGATAGAGACTGAACAGGTTAACCTTGTTACAGACACACATTGGATATTGCATATTGGATATTGCGACATGCGACAAATATATACCTATTAATATATACCTATACTTTAATATCAAATTAAATTACTGAAACAAAATGCGATAGTGAGTCTAAAGTTATTAAATTGATTTATAATTCAATGTACAGGATGTATTATAAACAATAATATTAGTCGCAATAATATAAAAGTCGCAAATGAGAGCCAAAGCGTATTACATATTTAGCGCACGTAGGCAGCATGTGCCGCCAATCGATACCGCTTCCGACGTGTGGGGATGAATTTTTATCGGGACACGAAATTGCCCCTAAGTTGTCTACACCAGCAGCTACTTAAGGGCTAACTTTTACATTTTCACAAAAACTTTATTTTTCATGCATATTTAAATAGAATAAGTTTGTCGTTCACAGAAAAGTATAGTATCTAATAATATTATACTAAATATATATACTTATACCAGCACGTGACGTATAATAACGGAGGCACATCTCTATGCGTCGGAAGCGAGGTTAATATAAAGCGCTGTAAAGTTAATTATAAATTCACCTCAAATATTACAAAGCAAAGATAACTCCGACGAAGCCGAGTAAAGATAACACGAATGTCGTACTAACTGGGCGGAACTATGCGACAAGACATTGCGCTGCGACCAATGTTATATTGCGGGAAATAAATTAGATAAGGTTGTGGATCACTTTGAGTCGTTGAAGCGAAGCCGAAGCGACCGCACGTATCCTGATGATGCCACGTGAAGTGGCGAAACGCGTCGAGGCAAGTTATTGAATGTTGTAGCGGGAATTATAAGCAAAATATTAGTTTAAAATAATTTCCTTTGATATGGATTTCCGCAAAGTAACGCCTGAAACAACCAAATATAACTTGTTATTGGAAACTTGGATCCTTAAATAAATACGTTGGATTGAGAGAACGATTGGACACCTGACGAGAGGGGCAAAAGGTTGTATTGACAAACACGATTAGCCAAATTAGTCGCACTCAGAGCACAAATATCGCACACGTAGGACGAAGCAAGGAGGTATGGGAAAAAATAATAATAGCACAGCATGCAATAATAGGGAGAGGGAATCTCCTCGCGGGAAATTCAACAGAAAGCAAACAATGAGAAATAATGAAAAGTATTTATTTGAAATAATCTTTTTGATTACTGTTTAATGTTTTTCCTCATGAATCCTCTGCCACGGATGTGAGCTGAGTTAACAATGAAATAGTTCGCTCGTTCTGCGGTTGTACGTTTAGGTGTAATGCGGACTCTGGGTCTAGACTTAAAGCAAAACAAATCCACCTCGAGGAAGTGAATATTCAATGCGAGTGTGGTGGCGGGGGCTGCAGGGGGCTGCAGGGGGCTGCGGGGGCTGCGGGGGGACTGCAGGGGTATGTTAAACACCGTTTCCATTTATAACACAAATTGAATTGCAAATATTCAGACATGTTCACCAATTACTATGTTTGTTATCGGACAAATTGTTTTACGTATATACCACTGTTTTATATTGCAATTAAACGATCGTTGATTGGTCTTCGACTTTATTTAATTATAGATTAAAAGTACAATTCACTACGACGACACGATTTGACGTTAGACCAACATAGGCTACTACCATAGACATTTATGTTTTATAATATTAACGGGGGTATACACAATAATATCTGATCATGTGCGCTATAAGTGGCTAATAAAGTGGCATCTAACCACAAAAATTCAAATAGTTTTATACTGCATATATAAAAATGACAGAAGGAAATAAAAATAAATATAGAAAAAATCCAAACAACTGAAGCTATAGTCAATTGGAAACTATAGTAAAAAATAATAATTTTTTAATAGGATTACTTCTAGTACCTCCAAAAATATGTGTACAAAGTTTCATGATGATCGGTTAAGTAGTTGTTGCGTGAAAAGGTATCAAACAAACTCACATTCACATTTATAACAGTAAGGGATATAATACATAATTCACATTCTACCCTCATAATAGTAAAATTCATTAGAGTGGACATTGTGGGTGTGCTTTAAATAAACCAGAACAACAATGATGAAGAGAAAACAAATTCAACTAAAAACTGATACTCAAAAATGTATGAAGAGATTTCTGGCAATTGTCCAGAATAATAAAATTACTATGAGATGGTCGCGGAAGGTTGCTTTTTATTTGGTACTTGTTATGATTCCCGAAGAAAAAAACTAGTATGCTAATAATAGTGGTATTAATTTTTATGGCATATCTAATGATATGGCACTGATAAGTGTTGATTTTTTGATGCCTGACATGGGGCAGTATAAACGTAAAGCCGTTTAATACTCTTTATACATAGCACGCGGTGAAATTTGAACTTGTAAATGCAGTGAGATTACATTGTCGCTTCCATTCGCATGAACGTGCTAAGAATCGGCAATATGTCACGCCACGTGGCATTCGGCATAAGTTACTGCGACATGTGCTTGCGACGAAACAAACTTATTGCAATTTGTTAATAATAGAAAAACTCTCCTAATCGACAATACTTTCAACACATGATTTTTCTTTTGATTTATTTAAAAAACTTACAGCTAAATAAATAAAAAAATGTGAGCCGTCACGGGACGCCTGGCAGATGTGAAACATCGAGTTTATTCAAGTCATATGCGTAAAAGACAAGATTACAACAGGAACTAATTATTGCTTAATGAAACAATTAAATACTATGATTTTTTTACAGAAACTATTTATTTAAGAAACATTTATTTATATTAAATACAAAAATTAAAAATTCGAAAACTTTTTAAATGATATATATTACAGAAATAACTCGATAAAATAAACTCGTCGCCACGGCAAGCGTCGCCACACTGTACACTCTACTATAAATAGACTGTATATATACTTTAGTATAGCGTGGCGACCCGTCGATTCCACAGGCCAAAAATATTTATTTAAGAAGATTTAGGGTTTTGACGTTTATTCTGTCAGTGTCATCTTTCTTGTTTTTTATTGTCTTTTGATTGCCACAATGCATTGTGATAATTATATTGTTAATCCGTAAAAATCTGCAATATTATTTCACATAAGTTTTTCGCCAATGAAGATTAAATAACAGTGTTATAGATTGGTCTGCTACTGCTGGGAATCAGTTAGGTGTATTTATTTATCCAATGGTATTGTAAGTAAATTCTTTATTATTTGCTTAATATTACTCCAGAAAAGATCAAAAATACACGGAATTAACATATTAGGATCATAGTATAGGAAAATATCAACATTCAAATCCACACAAACTAAGCACAATAACAACTTTAAACTGCGATTTTAACGACGAACGATATGTTAAGTGCATTCATTATATGGCAAGCGTTTTGGGCAATTAATTTTAGGTTATTGTCTAAATTTAAAATATGTTATGTCTTTTATTATCACGTTTAATTTAGTAATTGCATTCTGGTGTTTTATATTATAAGGTTTACAGTCCAATACTATGCAGGTCTTAAAATTTATAAACACGTATTATTATGTAAAACGAAATGTATTGACCGAAATAGCAAGGTTACATTTGAACGTTTATAAGAACGAGGTGTATAATTGGTTGTTTCAGGCGTTACTTTGCGGAAATCCATATTAAAGGAAATTATTTAAAATTATTTTGCTTATAATTCCCGCAACAACATTCAATAACTTGTCTCGACGCGTTTCGCCACTTCACGTGGCATCATCAGGATACGTGTGGTCGCTTCGACGACACAGAACGAGGTGTGATGTATTAGGAGAGGAGGGTAGTATTGAGTTTTTGTTTCATGAATTCGTTCATACAAATGCAATCTCTTTAAGTAGAGATGAAATTTAAGGCCCACTTCAGCAGAGGCTCTATTCAGCGGGAGGATGGCAGTCTTCCAAATTGCTCTATACAACGATACGGCCAGAATGGAAGCTTTTACAATTTAAAATTATAGGGGCAGACAGGCGAATCAGATTGCTTTATAAGGAAATGAGGATGACAAATCGTAGGAAGTGGGCTTTCAGGGGCGCGCGTTAACATTGAATAAGTAAAGTTTCCTTGTATTGAAGTTTATTTATTGACGTGACAACGTCTTATAATTCGATTGCGCCGGCTGCACGCACGAAAAAACATGACTCATGCGGCGTTACCTCGCTCTGAGGCGTTCCATGTAAGGCTTGAAGTGATCTTGATCAATTTCATATACATACAAATCTATTAAACAAATGAAATTAAAATTTTCTTTTGAAAAATGCTACCATTCCATCAGTATTTTCTTAAGACGTTGTCACGTTCAACTATCGTCAGTAAACCGACTTTACAGACAACCGATTTTTTTTTACCATATTCCATCCCTACCAATATTATAAATGTGAATGTGAGTCTGCTTGTTACGTTTTCACGCAACAACTACTTAACCGATCATATTTGTACACATATTTTTGGAGGTACTACAAGTAACATAGGATACTTTTTATTTTCTAACTGACTATAGTTTCAGCTGTTCGGAATCATATTGATTAATTTCTATTGAAATGATCTCTGATACTTACTTAATGACTTAAATGCGAGCGAAGTCGCGGGTAAAAGCTAGTAATATTATAATTGTGTTAGATGGCGAGAGCGAAACTTCACTTTTTGATGTAAAGATTTATTTATTGCTTAAAACTAACAGCGTTCTCTGGTCAAGAGTTACATATCGAATCTCTATATTGAATCTTGTGGGCCGTTTATATACCCTTTTTGTAAATGAGTTGTAAAGTCCACTTATTAATGATTTACAAAGTCCACTTCGTTAATGACTTAAAGCTAATGGCGAACAACAGTGAAACCTATTATGAAACATTAATGAGTTATTAAAGAAACTTATCTAATTAGCTTAATAAACAATCATTATCACATATAGACAAATACTAATAGACAAATAATAATAAATTATACTATACATTATTAATGCAAACTATAATATAACACCACACACATAACACCTCCCCCCTTAGAATAAAGATTGGGCGTGGGCGCCTGAACTTTCAGAATGGGGTGATGCTGGCTCCGTCGATTCGAAGTCTTCATCTTCAGAGATGTTGCTCATAGGGATTTCAATAGGCATGGCCGTAACACTTGTATGTCGTCTGCTCGAGGCATCAAAACAATATTTAATATTTGAATGCGTCCATCCCCTGGTGTCATTCTTCTGTTTCTTCTGCGTTGTCAGCATTTGTAGTTTTTGTTACTACGATTCCAATTATAAGAATGTATTCTTTCGTAATAGTTTGATTTCATTTTGAGTTCTTTCTCTTGAATATTGTTTAGTTGTCTTATTCTACTTAAGCTATTTAATGGAATATCATAAATTTTAGTCGATACAATTTAAAAATTTGAAGTTTCTTGGCTTCTTCATAACTTTCTCCAGTTCTAAGATTATTTACTGCAATATTTATATATGACGTTCATTTCAGCTGGAAACTTTGGAACACGTTGTTGCCGATTCTTCTTCTTTTGTTCGAAGTTCTTGTAGTCTTCTTTATTCTAAATGTTCTTATATTTCTGTACCGTTGGGATTGTAGACAAATAATTATGCTCAGATGGGATAGTGGAATATAGGATTTTAATGGAATAGGATAAAGGTTACAGATTTCAGAGTTCAATTTCAATTATTGGAATATCTATAATCCGTCATAGCATATTTTGATTATTGTATAATTAAGAATTTTTTAATAGTGGAAGACGTGATCTGAATCTGATCTCTCATGAAGTCAACTAGCTGTAATTCTTTATTTCTAATTAGATTTATGAATTCTTTACAACTATGTTTAATAAATAATTAAAATTAATTATTGTTTACTAAAATATACAATTTTTACTCAAAATTACTATTACTATCATTATTAATAATATTTTTTTATAATTATTGACCTTTGTACGGTCTTAGACGATTTGCGTGAACTAATTGGTTTCTATTTGATCTACGAATTAAATAATTTTCGTTAAACGCTACTCTAATAATTTCGTAAGGTCCTTCCCATTTAGAATCTAAGTTGTTAGGAGTAGGCACGCGTAGCATGACTTTACTACCTACTTTATAATGTGCAAAGTTTTTGATTTGGCTATCATAGCGTTCTTTGGCTTTTTCTTTCATTGCCTCTACATTTCTTAGCGCACAGTCTCGTGATACACGTAAACGTTCATTTAGGTCTTTAAGATAGTCACAAGCTGTGTAATCAGGAATAGGTTTTAATGAGTAAAATGGACGAGGTTTATAACCGAATAATAGTTCATGTGGAGTGAAATTTGTAGAGCTATTTACAGATGTATTATGGCACATAATGGCTAAGGGAATTATTTGATCCCAGTTTTTGAGTCTACGACTGTGATACATTCGGATATGATCACGTAGTGTAGCATGAAATCTTTCTAACGCGCCGTTTGTTTGCGGATGATAAGCCGTATTAAATGTATGATTAGAACCGAAAAATTTAACTAATTGTTTAATAACATTGTTCATGAACTCTGTACCTTGATCTGAATGGAATCGTTTAGGTACTCCATAATGTTGACAAAAATGTAATAATTGTTTAGCTACTGTAACAGCTTCTTTATCAGGAATTGGATACGCTTGAACATATCTTGTTAATTCATCTTGAAGAGTTAGTACATATTTATTATTATTGTCGCTAATATCGGAATATGAGACTAGATCCATAGATACTCTTTCAAAAGGTTCAGTTGAAGTAGATGTGATGACCATAGGGGCTTGAAAAGATTTACGTTGAATCTTATTTTGTTGGCAAATAATACAAGAATCAATATAAGTTTTTATGTCGTTAGTCATACCTTTCCAATAATATTCATTTCTGATTTTCCTAGTTGTTTCTAATATTCCTCGATGACCGGATAAAGGTTCATCGTGATACATTTTTAATATATGTGGGATTTCTTGAGGATTAGGTGTTTTCACTATGCCTTCGCAAATAGTGATTTCACATTCGAACATTTCTGCTAAATATGCAATAATTTTAAGTTGTTCGTTACCTTTTAATTGACATGTTGATATGTACTTAAGGTCAGGGACATACAGATTATCAATTTTATTTTGTTGAAGACAAGATAAAAGAGATTTAAAATAATTTTCTGAATTCCACGGATCGAAATGATTTAATCTTACGCAAGAAAAATATAGATTTTGTTTTACATCAGAGACTAACAAATCGACATCGTATAAAGTCTTTTGTTTTTCGATATATGAATTTGTTTGGGAACATGCACTAATAGCTTGATTAAATAACTTACTATGTTCTTGATTGTTACAGGGAACAGGAATAAATATATTCTTATGATTAGGTTTTAACAAGTGATCTGGGGATATTTTTAATTTAGGATTATCAAAAGTAACGTCTACGGATAAGAATTGTTCATAATTTAAATTTAAATAATTATTAGGATTGTTATTTACTTGATCAGTTAATGACTCGTCGGTCGTTGGGTTAATGAAATTAGAAGTCATTACTGGAGGTCGAGACAATGCATCGGCATTTGTATTACTTTTTCCGCTTTTGTAAACTATTTCGTATTCGTATTGTTCTAAATATAATCTCCAGCGTACGAGACGACTACCTGGATCTTTTATTGAAAATAACCACGTCAATGGTTTGTGATCGGTAACGATTTTAAACTTTCTACCGAATAAATAAGGTCGGAAATGTTTGACTGACCAGACAATAGCAAGAAGCTCGCGTTCTATCGTAGAATAATTCGATTCCGCTTTATTTAGAGTTCGCGAAGCATAAGCAATGGGTAGATCTTTCCCAATTTCCCCTTGAGAAAGTATTGAACCTACTGCATACATTGAAGCGTCTGTTGTCAAAATGAATTCCTTACTGAAATCAGGGTACTGTAATATAGGAGTAGTAGTTAAAATTTCCTTACAACTATCTAGAGCTTTTTGCTGTTCTGGACCCCATTCAAAGGGTGTGTCCTTCTTTAAAAGACTAGTTAAAGGCTTAGTTAATTTACTAAAATTAGGAATAAATCTTCGATAATATCCGGCTAAACCTAAGAATGATTTAATGTCTTTACACGATTTAGGAGTTGAAAAATTTCTCACCGCAAGTACTTTATCTGGATTAGGTTTTACACCTTCACTTGATATTATATGACCTAGATAAGCTACTTCCTTTCTAAGAAATTCGCATTTATCAGGTTGAATTTTAAGACCATATTGCTGAATGCGATTAAAAACTTCTGTAAGCTTTTCTTCGTGTTCTTGTAAACTTGAAGCGAAAACTACTATGTCGTCGAGATATACGAAACATCTTTCTCCTTGCAATCCGTACAAAATATTATCCATCGCACGTTGAAACGTTGCGGGTGCGTTTTTCAAACCGAATGGCATACGAAGGAATTCGTAATGTCCATATGGTGTGCTAAAAGCTGTTTTAGGGATATCTTTTGGATCGAGTTCAATTTGATGAAATCCGGAGGCTAAATCCAACGTTGTAAAGTACACGGAATGTCCAAGTTTGTCAAGTATATCTGTGATATTAGGTAATGGATAACTATCTCCTACCGTTATATCATTAAGTTTACGATAATCAATAACAACTCTCCACTTTTGTTTACCTGAAGCATCTAGCTTCTTAGGTACAACCCAAATTGGACTACTCCACGGGGATGTACTAGGGCGAATTATATTTTGGTCTAACATCTTTTGAACTTGAGTTTTTACTTCTTGTTGATGAATTTGAGGAAATCTATAAGTTTTAGTATTTATAGGAATATCGGAGGTTGTAGGTATTGAATGTTTAGTTTGACTTGTAAACGTGAGAACTTCGTCTTCTATATAAAATATATCTGGAAATTTATTAATAACTTTATTTAAGGAATCGTTTTCCTCTCTATTAAGATGATCTCGTCTAATGAGTTCATTGATTTTATCCTTTCTCACTACTGAATTATAATTTATATTTGCTGTATTTACTGAATTAACGTTAAAATTATTTGTGTTTTCTTTAAATGAATTAGTTCTAATTATTGGTAAAGATATTAATACGTTGTTATTGCTAGTATTGACACAAGTTATTAAAAATTTATTGTTTACTACATTAACTAATGCATTTGGGATATGGAGATCATTATTTATTTGTTGTTTATTAACAATGGCTGGGCCATTGATCACATCATTAGTAAAGCAAGTAATTACAGTTTCGGTACGACCACTAATGATTTGTTTATCACTTTGGGGTGATACATCTGACTCATCTCCTAAGCAAAATAATTTATAAGAACGATCTCGAATTTTCATAATTTTTGATTTTACGTATATGTTTACATTAAATTTTGTCATAAAATCACTACCTATGATTCCGTCTGCGTGTATATTTAAATTAGCAATATGAAATTCGTGTTTTGGAAATTGATCTAGCGAGATATAGGAAATACCATGAGATTGAATTGCGGATTTACCGTTAGAAACACCTACTATAGATACTGTCTTTGAGGAATCAATAAGATTTTGACCTATTTTATCTTTTTTCAAAACTGATATAGCGGCTCCTGTATCTACAAGTAATCGTACAGGATGTCCGTCTATATGAAATTTACAATGCAATAAGTTCTCTGGAGGGACATTTAAAGACGATATATTATAAGATTCAGTTTCAGACTTTTTAGACTTATTCTTTGATTTCTTAGACTTTTTTATTAATTTCTTAGACTTAGATTTTTTAATTTTAATAGATTTAGAAGAGCATGGAGTTTGGGGCTGGTTACCCTGTTCGTGTGCTCGTAGAGTTGAATTAGCAGAGCTGAGAGTTTGGGGCTGGTTACCCTGTTCGTGAGCTTGCAATTCAGTTTTAATATCATAATTCTCAATAGGACTATTAACTAATGGGTTTAAAGGTTCAGTGGGAATTGAAGTCTGTGTGCAGGCATCCCTGGTTTGTCTTCGATAGACTGAGCAACCTTGTGGGATGTTGCCTTCACGTACCAAACTAGGCATTTGTCCCCGATGGACTGAATTAGATGCACTAGAAAGGTTAGGATTAGGATTAGGGTTAGGAGTATGACTAATTAATTGATTTGGAGGACGTCTGGGTTTTGGATTGAGCATGGGATTGCGATTTCCAACGAACTGCTCTCTTCGCTGGTCGCTTCGGAGTTTAAATTATTAATTGCTCGTTGAGAATTATTTGGTCTAAAACCTAGATTATTCGAATTATTTGTATTAAAATTATTATTTCTAAACTTATTATTATTATATATTCTTTTGCGACATTCACTAAATATATGCCCTGGTCGATTACAATAATTACAAACTTTAAAATATTTTTGATTATTATTTGGAATATTATTATATTTATTATTATTATTTATATTAAGTTTCCTATTTTCGGTTATCGACGGTCTAACGATGTTTGCTTTGTACAATAATTGTCTAGCGTTATTCATTTTTCTAATCTTATCCTCTTGTATTGCAAAATTGCCCGCGTCGCTTAAATCAGTAAAACCTCTAGTACGAAGCATAATGCCAATATCACTACTCAAACCGTTAACAAATACGCTCAACGCAGTTTCCTCGGTCATAGCGAGCCTGCCTAAAAGAGTTTCGTCCGATATTTCGGCTACAAGTTTTTCTTTAATCTTACTTTTACACAAATCTACGCGATGAAAATAGTCAGTTACTGATTCGTTAGGTTCTTGGAACAACGATTGTAATTCTAAAATTAGATGTCCTAGGGTTTTGGTTAAAGAGTATTTTTGAATAAGAAAAGTTTTAAGATCTCGCCATTCTGAGTAATTTTTCATATGAACTTCAGCGGCTGAGTGACCAACTATTTTGTTTAAAGCGTAAACTAATAATAAAGGACGTTGTTTGACATCGGTCAGTGAAAAAGCCGTGTCACAAGACCTAATATATCTATATAATTGTTCGACCTTTGAGGTATCAAATTCAGGAATCAGACTTAATGTCGTATTTATATTTAAATTATTAACTTGCTCCATTTTGAACATTTTTTATGTCTATATAAGAGCTATGAAGTTAATTGAGATGGAGATTGATATTTAACAATTGAAATTTGAAATCACCAAAAATCTATAGAATAATTATAGAATTAGGAAAAGGGATTCAAATTAGGATAGAGTTCACAGGAAAGTTTAGAGCATAAAATTTGCTACTCACCACAATAACAGAAATTTCAGGAGCTGCATCGTGCGGAATTCTTAAAAGCCTTCAGCTACCACTCGGCGATTTTGTCCTTGTGTTCTTCCGTCTTGCAGTATAACATCCTACCGACTGCGCCAAATTTGTTAGATGGCGAGAGCGAAACTTCACTTTTTGATGTAAAGATTTATTTATTGCTTAAAACTAACAGCGTTCTCTGGTCAAGAGTTACATATCGAATCTCTATTATTGAATCTTGTGGGCCGTTTATATACCCTTTTTGTAAATGAGTTGTAAAGTCCACTTATTAATGATTTACAAAGTCCACTTCGTTAATGACTTAAAGCTAATGGCAAACAACAGAATCATATTGATTAATTTCTATTGAAATGATCTCTGACACTTATTTAATGACTTAAATGCGAGCGAAGTCGCGGGTAAAAGCTAGTATATTATATACCATCTAAATTAATTTTTTTTCTCATCACTGAAAACAACATTATGCCATTGACATGTCCAGGACATATGTATTTTAGCAAATGATAATCGCACTTTCTGATGATGATCACGTAATGCAGGTTTTCTCCTGATTTTTCGCCGCTTGAGATATGATGATGAATTTATTATACGTCGCACTGTAGACAATGAAGCACTAGTGTTTACTATTAGCTATTTGTCGTACTGTCTTCGCAGAGTTAGATGCAGCGCGCAAAATAAGTCGGCGTTCACGTGAGGTAGTAGCTGGTTTTGTTCGACCTTTATAATTTTTTCCATATTTTTTTTTTTATTTTTCACATCATTATTAATAACTTTAGGACTGCGACCAATTTTTTTTGGCGATTTCACGATTTGATATTTTTTTATCCAAATAAAATTGTATTTTTTCTTTTTCAATATCAGTAAGCATGCGACTACGACCCATGATAAAAATAATAATAATAACACTTTAAAAATAATACATACGTAATATACGGTATGAGTGAAATAGTTTAGTGCTGAGATACTAAAGCAAATGAACGCGAGCGAATAAATGAAATGAATAATGTGATAATAAAATAGATATATAATTTAAAGAAACAAAAGTCATAATTTCGAGTTGATCCTGAATATACTTAACTGTGAAATTTCAGGAAGGTTCTAAATCATTATATGTAATAGTATTTATGTTAATTACAAAATGAAGGATTATGAAAATAGGAGTAAGCCAAAGGAGGCACTCTTTTTATTCACACAGCTAAATTTCAGTATTGCTCATATAAAAAGTCGCTAACTGCGAGAAGAGCGGGTGCGTTTTACGGTGGTCTCAGGTGGTCTTCGATGGTCTCAGGTGGCTCATGAATATTCCAGAGGATTGTTCTTGGAAAAATTACTATCAAGAAACCCACTCTGAGGTCACTTTCATAAGTTTACTTCGAGTGTTGTCGAGCATAACTTATAACTTTTCAACTTTCCTTTTAATCATTTCAATTCTGTGTGTATTTTTAGAAATCTTTATTTTTTGTTAATAATTGTATATTAATAGTTTATTTATGTTTATATAAATTCCATATTTGAGATATTTGCAGTAAACTAATTTGTTGACGTAATTTGATTCTATTATAATTATTTATGTGGTTAAACTAGTATTTGAGCTTGGCTTACTGTTGGCTTACTAGAAGGATTTTTTTACTGAATTTAATGTTGTATAGGTAGCTATATATTTTATATACCTATACGATATTAATATAACGTTTATTATTGTACCCACTGTGTAATTTGATTTATGAATTCAGTTTTTTTATTATTATTTTATGTACAGGCTATGATTGATGAGTTTCTTGTGGTCTTCTTCTTGTCATACGTCTTTCCGAAGCCATTGTAGAGTCTAACGATGAGCAAGTGCACGCCTTTAGTGCCTATGCTAATAAACTATTTTCATTTCATTTCATTTCATAAGGACATAACACTAAACCTCCACGTGATTGCAGCAATCTCATAAATAAACATTAATAATAGAACGTAATGAAGACTCAATAATTAGACATTTTGTATGCAAATTGAACATATAATAATAATAATAATAATAAAAAACACAGATAGACAACCATTCTCGTGTTACATCGAAACAATAAAATCTGGTGAGATGTCAAACATCCAGAATAAAACGACACCTTCGCGTATTCATAGTGATGCTACGACCAAACGGCATATCGATTATCGACAACCTTTCTAACACTAAGTAAACAACACTCGATAAGAGTGGTAGGCAGACTGCTGATGGCATTAGCCCAGTATGCCGTCCTGGGGAAGTACCACCACTTTCAAGCGGAACACCCGTGAAGTGACCTAGTCGCGTTTCGGGATCAGCTTGGAAGCAGCCGGGATAACGAGAGGAGTGTGCCCTGTTAATTTGGACAGAGTACATTCGTCTTCTCAAGCCGGCATAGTGGACATCTGTTTGTGGTAACAGTTTTCTACGCTCATGGACCGCACTCTAGCTTAACATCAGGCGGAGTGTGGTCATATGCTGGGCTTTCAATAAAAAAAAAATTGATATCATAACAGTGATCGTAGTCATATACTCATATAAATATAAATTAAATCAATTTCATAATACATAAATAAATATTTTGTAACTATCGATATTAGGCATCACTAAACATTTACATGTACGTGTGAAATCCGATTTGATATTGTCCATTGGCCGCAGCCCACACGATTGCAGCAACAATGCGATGGGCTTCATCCGCGACTCATCCGTATTCCATTCCATTCCATCGCACATTACACAAAACTCTATATAAAAAAATAATCTGAACATATATCTTATTAATGTACACAAAATAACAATAAAATAAATTTCCATTTTTTTTATTTTTTATTTATTTAACAATAATATTGCATAATATAGTTTTCGATGGTCCCACACTAGCCATGGGACCCATCACTAACAAAACTTTTAATTACTAACATTACAACTACAAATTTTTATTTATTTATTTTTGTAATATCTTTATAAAAACATTTGATGAAAACATTTGAAAATGAAGTTACACGTATTTTCAAATGTTTTCATCAATGTACTATGTTATGTT
Source organism: Tineola bisselliella (assembly GCA_028551675.1). Lineage (NCBI taxonomy): Eukaryota > Metazoa > Arthropoda > Insecta > Lepidoptera > Tineidae > Tineola > Tineola bisselliella. Next base: position 79,049 of record JAPWLS010002192.1, read on the forward strand.
TAATGATTGGCATGCATCTTGTGAGTGGCGCTGGTAGCAACGCAACGACGATTGATCCAACTTAAGTTTTCAGTTTAACTTAACGTCCTCACATAAATCTGATTCACAAACTCTGTCTGCTCTGAAGCGCTGGTGTCACACAAACGGCCCACCCTCTGCGACTCGACGACACAATCAGCAATTAATGACCACGTTAACGGCCGACCACAATTACACACTTTATTGCGGCTCATAACATTGACTATACATCTGGGAACCTCCGCTCATAACACACTAAGCAGATCGACTATGAAAATAACTGTTTGGACGAAAATCGATGTCTAAACCTAAGATAATTTTAGTGCTCAAACAGGCTGTCAGTTCAGTTGTTTTTGCAATTGTTTTTTTGTGTTTTAAGAAATATTACGTTAAGTTCACATTGTAAAGACATTTAATACCTAGAATGTAATTAACAAAGTATTTAAGAGTTATAGAAGTTTGAATTTATTAAAGACGCACGCAAATGGGAGTGAAAGGAAATGTTTAGACTAATAAATAATATGTGAAATGAGTTTAAATGAATTTGTCCATTATCTGTATGTGCGGGCTTTTGAGCAATGCGCATGGAGAGCGCGGGAGTTCCGCCACTAACTGTGATTACAGCTGGAACTAATGACTACGTGTTAAGCGAAGATCCCGGCTTTGGTTCCCACTATAGCTCATGGCCGGGGAATTATATGCGTATATGTGAAAGTGGGTGAAAATACTTGAATTTGATGAGGTGTCAATTTTGTGTAACCGTCTGTGGGTGTTTCAATGCAATATCGCAGACTAAACAAAATTCATAGAAATCGTGGCAATAACTCGTCGTGCTAAGTTAGTCTGTCGAGCAGTTGATATCGTAAATACAAATAGGATACCTAGAAATGCTTTATAGGCTTGTTACTATAGAGCGCAGAACCTGTTTTCACTATTACACCTTATCTATCCCTACTAATATTATAAATGTGAATGTGAGTTTGTTTGTTACGTTTTCACGCAACAACTGCTTAATCGATCATCACGAAACTTTGTACACATATTTTTGGAGATACTAGAAGTAACATAGGATACTTTTTATTTAAAAAATAATAATTAATTTTTACTATAGTTTCCAACTGACTATAGTATCAGCTGTTTGGAATCATATTAATTCATTTCTATTGAAATGATATCTGATGTTTATTTAATGACTTAAAAGCGAGCGAAGCCGCGGGTAAGAGCTAGTTTCTAATAAAATAAGTTTCAATTCAAAGCTAAATAATTTTGATTATATAAATGGTGTTAATTGAACTTTGTTTTTATCAGATTAGAATGAAATAGCGCTAATTGCTTCTCCTTGTGAATGACAGAGACACAACTACATTTACTATTATATTTATTAGTTTAATCCTTGCAGCCATCAGTGTCACGTCGTTTAACTTTAAGTAAAAAATAAACAATGTTAATGAATGACCATTTTTCTTATTAAAAAGTCGGCTTTCCTTTCATCACAAGACCGTCGAAAATATATTAAAATGCATGAATTAGCGCACACTGCTGCATGCGCGGAAAGAAGATTAAGAATGTCCAATAACTCTGCCCACCCCCACACATGCAGCACAATGCCGTGAACATACATCACAATGACACTCGCATTCAATTTATGCAGGATGCACTCGTTATTAAATGCACCAACCGACAATGTTTCATTTATTTATTATATTGTTGTTTTGCATATGCATTCACATATGAGGATTGGGAGCTAGAACTAGCTATGGAAAAAGGAGTGTTATTTTTAAATAAATGTTATTGTTAATATTAATAAACAATGTATTGCTAATAAAAAGTGCGATATGATAGGAAAATTGAAATTATAATATTACTAGCTGTTGCCCGCGACTACGTCTGCGTAATAATGAAGATATAAAGTAGGTACTATGAAGTTTAAAGATGTTTCATATTTCAGTCAACAGACAATGCCTATCACACTTCTGTAATAAAGTGGCATCTAACCACAATAATGACACCTAACCTCAAAAATTCAAATAGTTTTATACTGCATATATAAAAATGACAGACGGAAATAAAAATAAATATAGAAAAAATACAAACAACAGTCAATTGGAAACTATGGTAAAAAAATATATTTTTGACGTGACAACGATTTATAATTCGATTGAGCCGGCTGCACGCACGAAAAAACATGACTTACCTCGCTCTGAGGCGTTCCATGTAAGGCTTGAAGTGCAAGCGAGAGCACGGAACGAGCGACAAAGAGGCACAATCGGCCTTCGCGTTCGGCAGCGTTCGACATCCGTCTCTCTCCTACTTGAGTGAGCGATGCAAATGAAATTAAAATTTTCTTTTGAAAAATGCTACCATTCCATCAGTATTTTCTTAAGACGTTGTCACGTTCAACTATCGTCAGTAAACCGACTTTACAGGCAACCGATTTTTTTTTTAAAATAAAAAGTATCCCATGTTACTTGTAGTACCTCCAAAAATATATGTACAAAGTTTCATGATGATTGGTTGTGAAAATGTAACAAATAAACTCACATTCACATTTATATTAGTAAGGGATTTCTGTAGTTATCTCTCGCTCTGATGCTAGAAAGTTATTTAAGTTAAATATTGTTTGTGAAAATAAATTCCGCCATTAAAATGAAATGTAATAATATACGGTTGATATTATTTCGGCTGGTTGACATGAAGAGCAACAATAACATTATTAAAGCCAAAGCCGCGGCGACCGAGCCAACGTTTTGTCCCTAAAAAATACATAAAAGTACATTTTCTGAGTAATTTCCTTAACCTTTGATGTTGCTGGCTTACCTACTTTTTGTGTTTTGACAACATTTCGACCTATTTATTCGTCCCATAGTCCCAATTGTGTCTTCGTTCAACAAGTTAATATGTCAATTGTATACAATCATACAAAACGAAAAAGCAATCACAGAGTAATTGTTAAATTTGTTAGCACAATTAATAGTTGTAAAATTGGTCCCAATGGTGGGCCGAATGTGAACAGTGTTGAAGTGAGCGTAACAACAATTTCTTAGGTTATTTTGTCATTTCTCAGTTGACTGGTGGTTCTTGTACGCCCCATTTGACATGAAATGCTACTGTTTTTTCTAACCGTACATACTTATACCACTCACACATTCGCCACTTGAAATAATGTGTGTAGCGTCAGCAAAAACAGATGCGACCTTTTCATATATATTTACCGAATAAGTAATACAAGTAGTAGGCATATACCTCTTTCAATTATATTTATGTTTGTATGTTCCATAATAAGTCACAAAGCACATCATCTGAAATGAATGAAAAGCGTGCGTTCACTCTGAAATAGCAGCTTACTAATTAGAGACGTCACAACAAAGTCTATTGAATATTCTTGTTTGTTTTTGCTGACGGTACACAGACACTAGTTTAAGAGGCGGTAAATATAATATTTTCTCACATGATTTTGTCGCGAATGCCAAATGTGCCAAATATGGGTCGCGTCTTCTTTCAGACATATTTCGTATTCATATATGTTAAAAATACTCATAAAATCCCTACTAATATTATAAATGTGAATGTGAGTTTGTTTGTTACGTTTTCACGCAACAACTACTTAATCGATCATCATGAAACTTTGTACACAAATTTTTGGAGGTACTACAAGTAACATAGGATACTTTTTATTAGAAAAATAAATATTTTTACTATATTTGTTGGCGATCACAACCTCCTTTTGATTTTTATAAATTATATTAAGTTTTATAAAAAATACGACTGTCAATGTCAAGCAGTCCTGATAAAAACTGAAAAGCGACAAGTGGATTTTTCTTTTGCACGAACTCAAATATATAATATATTAGAATAAATACACTTATTAGACAGAACATATCACAATTCAAATTCACTGCAAAATAACTGCACAGACTTATATATCATGTTTAATCACAGCGCTCAGATAACATCAGTCTTCTAGTAGATTAGATAGTCTCTCTGCTGGTTCTGTCACAAAAGCCGCTGCATCCAGCAATTCAACGGACCCATACGACACCGACTAACAAAGTTATGGGTTCATTCAGCGCACATCGCTTAGACGAATGCGATTCCGCTAGGCTTTTCTGCTATAACTAACACTAATATGCGATTGTATCACTTCGCGGCATCTAAATTGATAACTATAATCAGTTCCATTATTATTTTTTCAATTACTAATTACTAAACCTTAATATAATTATAAAAAAGTAATTTGTTTTGGGTTTGGGTTCTTATATGTGTTTATGAATAATCGTATTGCAATGTAATATTTAGTTGGAATATTTAGATGTAACCTTATAATTTTCCTTTAGTAGGTATTTTTTGCAGTATTTTAGCCCTAGGGTTCGCGGAACACACTTTGAGAATGGCTGTTATAGAGTATCCTAGTTTTCTTTGAAGTATGTCAGGTAATAAATAAAGTATGAAAAAATCACTAGCAAGAATTAAACCCGCTGACCGCTTCCGCTTATGTGATATGGGCGTGGCCTCATTGTATAAAGTTGCCCGCTCTATTGTGTTGCATTGAAAAGCGACCGGAATTTTGCGTCGAGCGTGTGAGATTTATAAAGCCACTCTGTCATGCTAAGCCTTCCTGCGGGATAATGCGCAATCATTTTTATTAACGTCAACCACTTTCGACATACAATTATATACATGACAATTCAAGTATTATCGAATATGAATGATACGTTACTTTTATAGTGGTTATTTTTATTAGCATAGTTCAATCAATGAAACAAACATTTTTATTTTTAGTGTAGTATCTATCCCTTTATCACCTTGAGCATGCCGTCCTATCCTATAATTAAAATTTCATTTAGTTTATATAATAGTAGTCCTTTTTATAATATGTAGTTCTAATGTAATTTTGTAGGTAGGCTCTATTTAAATAAATAAACATAGTCCTGAAATGAAGTGCCCGGGATTATGAGCAATGCAAGGATTTCTTTATCGTAGTAAGCAAATATAAGAACCGGAAATCCATTAAATTTAAGCAAACCACTGTAATGAGACTATCATATAACACCTAAAGCAGTGATACTCAACCTTTTTTTATTGCGGTACACTTTTAACGATTTCAAAATTTGGCGGCACATAAAGAAAAACATAACTTTAAAAATTTGCACACAAAAGTGCCTCGGCACAGTGGTTGAGTATCACACCTAAAGAATCAAATTTGTCAAAAGCATATAAATGCATTTTTTATATTGAATTGTTCCGCCGTCAACTTGAAGCATTCTCTGCATACACAATTCGAAATGCAATCCCACTCCGTTGATCGTAACGACTTCCAAAACGCATTAACAATATTATAATAATATTTATTCAAGTTTCCGTATCGCTGCTGTCGGTTTGCTGAGAGGAAACAAGAAACACAACCCTTTGCGAGAGTCAATAAACCAACAGATATTCTCTCTTCAAACGATAACGTTCTGCTTTTTGGTGCTATTACATAAAACAATATAACAAACAAATTGTATGAAGAGAGCGCTTCAATACGAGCAAATATGAAAATAAAATCAAAATCGAAATGAACGCAAAGTAGCGCAAGAATAGCGCCCCAGTAAGTATCGTTGACAGGTTGGTATCAAATATTTACACAACAATATCAAAAGATAACAAGATGTACTATTGTTACGTTTCTCTTAAGTTATTTCAAAGTAACAATGGTCTGTGTACATTTATGGCATTCCTTCTATTGGGGGTTCGGTGTTGATAGTGTATACTCGTATATACTATACTAGCTGATGCCCGCGGCTTCGCTCCCGTTAAGAAGTATTATTATTAATTAGGTATAGTTTTTGCGGCTTTATTTTTGTTTAGCGTGTGTAAAAACGTCTTCATCACAGTAACTCCAATCTTTAATTTCAGTTCAATCAGTCGAAAATCTAATAAGATTTATACAAACTTTCATCCCCTATTTTATCCCCTTAGGGGTGGAATTGATCAAAATCCTTTCTTAGCGGATGCCTACGTCATAACATCTACCTGCATGCCAAATTTCAGCCCGATCCGTCCAGTGGTTTGGGCTGTGCGTTGATAGATCACTAAGTCAGTCAGTCAGTCAGTCACCTTTGAGTTTTATAGATATAGATGTATATGGGAGATGTCATCAAAGGATGGATTTTCTTATTGAATCAATTGTTATATATATTCTTAATATTTACATTTATCAATAAATTAAATATTAGTTATTAAGGTTACGCTTCAGTTGAGGACCCCAGGATTTACTAAATGTGAAAATGTAATTTTTTTTTCTAAATTGTGCCAATTTTTTTAAAAAAGACAAATTTATAATGGGCTACGACGGCCACTGCTGCGACTGTCTACTAATATAGAACTAACTCTAACTCTAACCTAACCTTTTCGTTATTCGTACAGTTTTGGGGTCCTCAACTAAAGCCAAGCCTACGATTGTCTTATAATACTTACTTAAAATTTATTTATTATGGGAAATTATTTAAAATTATTTAAGCTCATAATTTCCGCTACATTAGGTCGATGAAGGAAAATAACATCCACCAACATTCAATAAATTGTCTCAAAACTTGTAGCAAAATAATTTTAAATAATTTCCTTTAATATGGATTTCAACAAAGTAACGCTTGAAACAATTAATTAAATTTATTTGTTGTTTGAATTTGTGAATAGGTAGGTTATATTATAATCTTGGGACATGGGATTCGCTTGCGGTCCCTTAGAATGTCATAGCGGTCATAAAATGAAAAAATGTGCAATTCAGTGAAGTCCTTGAAGAAGGTCCGGCCGAGGCCGAGGCTTTGGTGTCACGTCCGGAAATTGAACCGTGGACCCTTCTCATGCAAATGATATATGATATGTTACCTCCTGAAACTGATAACATTTTTTATGAAAAATCTTCTTGAAAGCGCTTTTATAAAAGAACTTAATTTATTTTTGGGTTAAAAATAAAGTCCCCAACGCCTACTCCTTTGAGAAAATGTGGGATTACATCGCACGTAAAAATAAACATATAAAAGAATAAAGACGGGAATTTATATTATCCTATTTTAAACGATTTTAAGTAAATCGCTTAAAATTATGTCACAAAATTATTTGAGCTCTAAATAAACAACTCAAAATTTTCTTTACTCGTAGGTATATAATAGGATGACAATGCCCCTCTACAGCAGCTATTCTTCTACATCATAGTAGATTATTATGACATTAGTATGTAAGTGGACAATGCCAGTATACAGCAGCTAAATCAAAACTATAATTATTTATTTAATTTATATTTGTATTGACGAGTAAAAGCGCTCTATTGGAGTCCAATTATTTAAATTAAATAAAGTTTAAAAAAAGACTGAAAAATTACCTGTCAACCTGGACTATTACAGAGGTCCTTCTTAACCCCGTCAATTGACCGCTCTATTAATTCAAATCCATTGTTGTCATATGACGGTTATATATAATATTCACGAATATCATATTAAACATTATACGATAAAATAAATAACATTAGTTTGTAAGGAAATTTGCAACAATTCAATTTTGTATATTAAGGGCCGATTCGATTTTCGTATCCGAGAGTTAAGGCCGGTAAATCTTCGCTGTTGAAGAAAAAGGTCGCAATTGGGGATAATTCTATACTCAAATGATCCAAATTGAATTCGTACGTAGATCTGACTCCCAAAGCCCCCTCCCTCCACACGCCGCTCAGCCCCCTCTGCTATCCAGGATTACAAGCGCAAAGCACATGGATTTACTCGGATATTTATTATAAAATAATTTTAAATATGAAACACAAAAACATTCGAATCGATAATGAAAGTGTGATTTTATTTAATTTCGTGTAACTTTTCATACGAGACGCATGAACTTTGCTTTGTTATACTATGTTAAAGCTCCAATGGTGTAACATGAAATATTATAGAAGCTACACAAACAGTTCTTTTGGATATTCCTAAATCTATATATATAAAACTCAAAGGTGACTGACTGACTGACTGACTTAGTGATCTATCAACGCACAGCCCAAACCACTGGACGGATCGGGCTGAAATTTGGCATGCAGGTAGATGTTATGACGTAGGCATCCGCTAAGAAAGGATTTTGATCAATTCTGCCCCCAAGGGGACAAAATAGGGGATGAAAGTTTGTATAAATCTTATTAGATTTTCGACTGATTGCACTGAAATTAAAGATTGGAGTTACTGTGATGAAGACGTTTTTACACACGCTAAACAAAAATAAAGCCGCAAAAACTATACCTAATTAATAATAATACTTCTTAACGGGAGCGAAGCCGCGGGCATCAGCTAGTGCAAAATATAGGTAACTGTCGGTAACAGTTTGATTAGGAACAGTAGCTTATCGCGCTAATAACTCTATGTCAGCGGTTCTCAAACTTTTTTGACGAAGGAAAAAGCCTTAATATAATTATAAAAAACTGATTTTATATATATTTATGAATAATCATATTGCAATGTAATATTTAGTTGGAATATTTAGATGTAACCTTATAATCTCCCTTTGGTAGGTATTTTTTGCAGTATTTTAGCCCTAGGGTTCCGCGGAACACACTTTGAGAATGGCTGCTCTATAGGATTAGGGATGTACTATTTGCGTATAAAGGATGTTACAAAATTGCATATTGTGAGGTAAATGAACCGTAAACAGAATGATACAGGGTGTGTGCGCTGTTGTATGTTTATCTTCACGGCGTCATGACCTTTATGGAGGGTAAGCAGGAACCCCAAACGATTTCATAAAATTAATGTTTTCGTTGTCAATATTTCTTTGTGAAATATAAATATTATATTTTAAAATATGTCATTTTGTGTATATGTATATGTTTGCCTATAAAGAAAATTCTGGCGTTTTAATATTGCAATGACTGCTCATACCATCTGCGTTTCAGATATCTCCCGCATCCCGCATGCGGTTACTGGAGACTAATATAAATATTTGTTTCAAGTCGGTTTCGAATCCCAGACATCTTCGTGTTAACAAATAGCGAATGGCGTAAATTAACCTATCCCTACTTATCTACTAATGTTATAAATGTGAATGTGAGTTTGTTTGTTACGTTTTCACGCAACAATTACTTAACCGATCATCATGAAACTTTATACACATATGTTTGGATGTACTAGAAATAACATAGGATACTTTTTATTAAAAAAATATTATTTTTAGTATATTTTCCAACTGACTATAGTTTCAGCTGTTTGGAATTTTTCTATTTATATTTATTTTTGTCTGTCATTTATATATATGCAGTATAAAACTATTTGAATTTTTGAGGTTAGGTGTCATTTTTGTGGTTAGATGCCACTTTATTATTTTATGCGAGCGAAGTCGCGGGTAAAAGCTAGTTGTACAATAATACTATTAAATGCTAACCTGTGGCATTGCTATCTGATGCAGAGAAAGCAATGGTCCAGCTAATTGTCTCATTGAATAAATTACGCAAAGATCATGTCTACACTGTTTTATTTTTACAAACCAAGTGTACCATTCTTAAACTAATCCAGCCGATCGCACTTTATTTTATATGTGGTCGCATGCTGAACAAAAGGCATAATAACGAAGATATGCAGAATTCGTTCTAGTAGTATAAAATGGTACACTAGTGCAGCCATTCTCAAAGTGTGTTCCGCGGAACCTTTTTTTTTTTTTTTTTTTTTTTTTTTTTTTTTAACGAGGGAAAAATCCGTACGGATAACCTTCGCACTTAAAAGGCTCGTGCTAAGTTATGCAGGACTTAGCTGTGGCCCGAGTACACAGCATCACCTACTAAAAATCCCCGGTGTACACCAGACCGCCATATGGAGGGGCGGTGGAACGCCAGGCACTCGTCGCCCGCCCCCCCGACGGTTGGCCCTGAACCCCCAAAGGAGACAGGCCCCACGACTATCGGGACACACACAATGGCCAACCAGCGCTGAGCAGCGCCCAGCCTAGAGGCAACTGCTCACTGGTTAGCGGCTAGTGGGCGACAGAAGGCCACCCACCCGCCACTCGATAGACAACCTTGACCCCTTGACTCTCGCCACAGGGCACCTCGCCTCTCAGCAAGGCACCCCTGCATAAAAGCGAGACCCAGCCGTACGCCTATGCACCGCGAAAGCAAGTCCCGCTAAGCCGATCCACCAAAGCGAAGCAGGACAAGCTCTCTGCCAGCGCACAGCGAGACCGGGTCCCACAAGCATCCCTCAAGTGCCCCATCCCACAAGAGGGAGCGGCAAGAGTCGGGTCCCACCGTGCTGATTTTGGTTCGCGCCGGGCACCTCAAGCTGGTGCCACCGGAACCCCCTATCCACCACCCGGGGACGCGCCCGATGGGAGATCAGCAACTCCAACAGTGTCCCGCGGAACCCTAGGGCTAAAGTACTGCAAAAAATACCTACCAAAGGGAGATTATAAGGTTACATCTAAATATTCCAACTAAATATTACATTGCAATATGATTATTCATAAATACATATAAATCAGTTTTTTATAATTATATTAAGGCTTTTTCCTTCGCCAAAAAAGTTTGAGAACCGCTGCATTATTGTGTCCTATCTGGTGTTAGTGTTCTATGTTCAAGCCTAGATAAAGGTGTGTTCTAAGATAAGAGTGGGGAAGTGGTGGGGTTCGGGGGGAGGGGAAGTAGAAAACAAGGATAATTAAAGGCGTTTATCTGGTGCAGGTGCTCGCTAATTCCTGCAAATAATATATCGCTATCTAATGTCGGGGACAACTGGTAATCGCAATTGGAATTAAATTTAATTACTACTTTAGTAATTTTTTGCATTTATACTGAAAATTCAGCTATGATAGGTATCTGTAGAAGTTGTTAATGAAATCAAATTTCGTATTTTATAATTTACTTATTTCTTTAATTTGCGAATACATTGTGAGGGAATCCACATCACATTACTTTAGTGTAGGAATTGTAATTAATGATATGCGCTGGACGCCTGTCGTTTTTTAAATTTTATGAATGTTAATCTTAACCTTATTTTTGGATTCAATCCATGCAAATGCATATAAATAAAATCACACATTAAATAGTATTATTTGTGAATAAGTGTCATCTGAAGTTGTCTCCGACGCGCAGTTGTGTGCAAAAGATATTAGGTACTTGAAAGTTTTGCATATTTTTAAAACAATGTGGGAGACATTTAAAAGACATAAAAAAATACATATAAGTTTATTTAATTTAATATTAGCATGTTATCGGTCTCCAGCAGAATACCAGCAGAATACCAACTGATAAAAACTCTATTAAAAAAAACTTGGTCAATATTAAAGCATTTCTTATAAGGAAATTCCCTTGATGTTAATGTAAGCCATAAATCCTGTATTGAGGTTAGGAGCGGGGGCTGGGCGGAGAGCGGGAGGGGAAGGTCACAAAAAGGCGGGAAAACCGTTAAAATCCACATTTGAATATAAATAGAGTTTATTTTTGGGTTTAAATATAAGCACAGAGCAAGTTCACAATGCCCACTAACTGTAGGTAGACAAGGATAGGCAGCGTAACCTAACCTAACCTGAATAAACTAAATTTTAATTGGTTGTTTCAGGCGTTGCTTTGCGGAAATCCAATATTAAAGGAAATTATTTAAAATTGTTTTGCTTATAATTCCCGCTACAACATTCAATAACTTGTCTCGACGCGTTTCGCCACTTCACGTGGCATCATCAGGATACGTGCGGTCGCTTCGGCTTCGCTTCGAAAATAATTTTAAATAATTTCCTTTAACCTAAATTTTCACACAAAGAACTGAAACTACTTTCAGTTTACAATAATAATAATAGTAAAACACAATAAACCTCTCCCTGGATACCCCTTTTGTGATAAGAGCGTCGTGAAGGTGCGCTCGCAGTCGTAGTGGTAGTGGAGGAACGCAATAAGGAGCGACTTCCTTTGGGAGAAATAATGTTTCATACGTGCTTACTCTGATGTTATATTATTAAACAAATATTTTACTTTTAACACTCTGTTACGAACATGAAGTTATACTATTATAGACTATGATTGACGAGTTTCTTGTGGTCTTCTTCTCGTCATACGCCTTTCCGAAGCCATTGTAGAGTCTAATGATGAGCAAGTGCACGCCTTTAGTGCCTATACCAGCCATTCTCAAAGTGTGTTCCGCGGAACCCTAGGGCTAAAATACTGCAAAAAATACCTACCAAAGGGCGATTATAAGGTTACATCTAAATATTCCAACTAAATATTACATTGCAATATGATTATTCATAAATACATATAAATCAGTTTTTTATAATTATATTAAGGCTTTTTCCTTCCCCAAAAAAGTTTGAGAACCGCTGGCTTATGCTAATAAACCATTTTCATTTCATTTCATACAATTTAATCTATAGACATCACTGTGATCTGAGAGAAGTATGCCAAGCCGGCATGGTGGAGGCTACTGCTTCCTGCATATCATTATAGCACTCCGAATGTCAAAGCTTAATTCGTCCCTTATACCACTGCCTATCTCATTTTCGAGTTAATAAAGTCAACGAGTACATGAATCCATGTTTAATACAGACCTCAACAAGATATCTTCTATCGAAATATGTTAAATTAACCGCATTAGGGTGAAGGATGCAGTTATGAACACTTTATAATTAATAGTATATTTCCCAGACAAATTACTATACGTGCTAAATAATCAAGAAAATCAATAACAGACAGATGTTAGAGAACTTATTAAAAAATTATAACATTTTTAATCAATAAACAAAAATAAGCACAAACTACCCTCTGCGCTTTGACCGGTGATTGTGGCAATACAAAATGAACGAGAGTTAACAAATATCAATTTTTTGATATATTTGAGAATTAATTTCCGTCTCCGCAAAACGAGTCGTTGTTTCATCGGGGTTGGCACAAAGTCATATAATAAACTGCCCGATGATATTAGTAGCCTCCCTCTTTGTCAGTTCAAGAAAATCATAAAAAGCAAACTTATTCAAAAATCATATTACACGTTAGATGAATATCTTACTGATAAAAAAGCTTGGACATAATCTATGTCATTTTATGTTTACCCTTAAGTATACAATAGGATGACAATGCCCCTATACAGTAGCTGTTCTTCTACATCATAGTAGATTTATTATATATTATTATGACATTAGTATGTACGTGGACAATGCCAGTATACAGCAGCTAAATCAAATTGATAATAATACTCTATTGGAGTCCATTTGCTAAAAGTAAATAAATTTAATAAAAAAACACTTTTTTATTGTATGTGTCAGTAGGGGCATAAGTGGTGCATTCACCCGACAAGTATTAACATTATTACCAACATTAAGGCTACATCCTTTTGATGTTAAGGGAATTGTCTCATATTATATTCATGTCATGATTAATGGGCCTGCATTATTAACTATTAATATTTTTTATACAAAAACATTAACTCCGACTGCTTTTGGAGAATTACGAGAAATTAAGGAATATGTTTTCAAATTATACGCATCGAGTGTTTTCTGAAAGAACATCGTAAGCGACACAAATTAACACTAGGTTTACGGACGTTTTCTATATACCTACTTCTACTAAAAAGTGTCAATTTGACGCATATCGTAGAGATAGGTATACCACATAGACAAGTTCAGTAATTCAACACTTTTAAAGAAAATAGACTTCAATTTATATTTCCCTCGATCAATGAATAAAAGTCTTACAAAGAGATAAAATAAAAATTTAAACAGGTTTTGGTAATTCTCTGATAAAAGTCAAAATGCGTCAAATTGACGCGTCCCGTAAACCTAGTGTTAAACAAACGAATTCGGTGTTATTCTGGTTTTTAAATACAAATTTTTTAATATATGTTATTGTATAAAGTTTTTAAATAAGAAAATGGCTCACTTCTTCTATTACTAATGACCTCAGATGTCTAATGAAGACAATTCTGTCAATATCAAGCATTCGTATAGCCTGCAAGATTAAAGAAAGCTATTTAAAATAATATGTTAACAATATATTGTATATAATAAAATAATTTCCTTTAATATGGATTTCCGCAAAGTAACGCCTGAAACAATTAATTATAAACCTACAAGATGTTACGAAATGTCCTCATGTCGAAAAACCATCTCTCGTTGAAAATATTAAGACATGCATTTTTTTATCAAACTTTTATTTTATAAACTTCATCAGCTGTTTGTTGACGATTATTTTTTGAAAAAAGTCAAACTACAAACATATCAAGGAGAATATCAGTTACATGTAAAAATACAAGTTATGAAGTTATTCCTGAAAATGATTGAACACAATAAATATGCCAATATAAAGTAACAACTTCAATGTACAACAATAACATTGTGTAATATATACAAAAATGACGAACAAAAGAACGCGTACACTTACATACATGTACGCAAAACCCGCGGGAGTCATCTATACTTATAAATCGCTTATGGTTGGTTACATACAATCATAGCGGATGTAGACATATCATCATAAAAAACATTGTTCTTCCCAAAAAACCACTTTTCGTATGTAACCCCAGTCGTGTTTTTTTCTAGAACATCGGTTTGTAAATCTGTAAACTTAATAACAAAAATGTCGTACTGTTGGGTACTACCAGTATATAGAACAGTGTTTCCCAACCTTTTTTGTGCCATACCTCACCTTAGCCTTTCTAAAATTCTTATACCCCCCTTATGTAACCAAACACCCAGTTCATATTTTAGTCTCGTCAAGCGAAATTATACCTAATAATTATTTACCGAAATTATTTAAGAATTTGCTTTTTTCGTTAAATTTCGCACCTAAATCTAGTATTGCATTTAAATGGCCCGGAGCGAAAGGGTTAAACTCGTGTCGTGTCCATTTTCGAATTGCCCCCCTGTGCGTGGGCCTCACTTTGAGAAACACTGATATAGAGTATCTTTAGGGTGGACAATATAAAAAAGGTTTAGCTAAAAATATAATTTGACAATATTATCATGAAATCCCGTGTCCAGGCGCCATCGCCGGGGCTGGGGTAATTCCTTGGGGAATAGCCCCGCTTTATTACATCGCCCTGTAATGGCCTCCTGAGATTTTGGACACGAGAAAAACGTTTTACTGCTTGCTAGCCTATTACCTAATGGAAAATACTCTCTATTTCGTTAGTCATAAGGGTTTGTGTTAGGTACAATGTGATGAAGGTTCACTCACGCGAACTACTTTTCCTGAATTTGTATCAAATTTAATAAATCTAGGCTTTTAAAATAAACGGTTAAATACGAGTTAACAATTGTGTAAATATATGTAATATATCCCTACTAATATTATAAATGTGAATGTGAGTTTGTTTGTTACGTTTTCATGCAACAACTACTTAACCGATCATCATGAAACTTTGTACACATATTTTTGGAGGTACTAGAAGTATACTTTTTATTTAAAAAATTATGATTATTTTTTACTATTTATAATTTCCAACTGACTATAGTTTCGGCTGTTTGGAATCACATTGATTCATTTCTATTGAAATGAATCCCGATATTTATTTAATGACTTAAATGCGAGTGAAGCCGCGGGTAAAAGCTAGTATAATATAATATAACTTATGGCATGTGCTGCCATCTACTGGTGAATAATTGTACAATATTTATTTAACAAGTCTACATATCTAAACGTATGCAAGCAGCAGTCGTTTACGCCAGTGATTCCCAACGTTTTTTGTTGCGGCACATAAAGAAAAAGATAAGTTTAAACATTTTAAAATCATATTATTTAATAATATTTTTACACACACTTTTAGAATTTCGTGTCACAGTAGTTGAGAATTGATCTACGCTATGCCGGCCTTATGCAATTTAACGCAGCTGAAACCACACTGAGAACACGGCTAATTAACTAAAATACTTTTTCCTAATAACTTCATATACAATTAAAAAGATAGAATGACCTTGATAGAAGGACTTCCTGCATAGAATGGAGTATTATATTAATTGAAAGCGCATCTTAATGCGAAAACTATGTAACTTTGTAATTGTATTGATTCTTTATCGCTTCACTCCGAATAAACAACAGATAAGATATCCTTTAATTACAGTGAGAACCTTTTATCACTTCTACTACTAGTTCGAGTAAAAATGTTATCAGCACATAAGTTAAGATTATACGAAGGACTTTATTTTAGAGATGTTCCGACTAGTCGGCCACTATCGTAGTCGGCGACTAGTCGGCGACTAATCGGTAAAAAGCGCCGACTATCCGGCTTCTTACTTTATGTCTATTTCTCAATAAAATGTATGCCTTACTTCCTTGTAAAGAAAATATATTGATGACATTTATCAAACAAAATTAGTATCTTAATTAAAAAACAAATCAACATAATATTTAATGACATATATTGCAATTCTGCGTGATGATATTTGAAACTATCGTCAAACTAGTGAGCTGTAAAACTCAAAAAACGGTTTTTTGTTATTTATATTTGTCCACATGTCAGTAGTGACTGAAATTGCAGCAAATCAGCTGTAAACGAAGCACCACGGGAATCCCCTAAACCGTAGTCGGCTTGGCCGATTAGTCGGCCGACTAGTCGGCTTATTTACAACCGACTAATCGACTAGTCGGCTAGTCGGCCAAAGTCATAATCGGCACATCTCCACTTTATTTATTTCCACAGAGCTTAAAATGCCTTTGTGTAAAAGTGCATTATGCAGATCTAACTGTTATTGTATGGCGATTAAAATATTTAATAAACTACCGATTCATATTAAATTATTACCCAGAAAGTGTTTCAAAAATAGATTGTATGTTTGGTTGACGCAAAGATGATTTTATAGTGTTAAAGAGTTTTTGGAATTTTAACGATTACCGATTTAATGACTATAATAATAATATTTTGTGAGTTTTCAATAATTATAAATTTAATGTATATATTATACAAATTGACATAGAACAATTATAAATTGACATTCTGTTATTAATTAATTTTTTTTTTTTGCACGCCAAGTAATTGGTGAGACATGTGAAACTGTATTATGTTATTAATTTACATCCCTGTACCGATGTTTCATGCAAAATAAATATATTTCATTTCATTTCAACATAAATAAAACAAAAGCCATTACTTCTGTGACTGAGTTAATTTTAGTTTAATCACGTCACCAGTTATAGAGGTTTTACTGTACATAAAGTAATTTACTTAAGGCGCCTATCTCTTAGATTAACTGTCCATAACTAACATTACATTACGGTTTTTATTACCACCACAAAGGTGGGTGGGCTGACACTAACAAACAAAAAATAATTACATTTTAAGCTATTTACTATTTAATTTAAGAAATACCATTTATTCCATCATTCGAGCATAGATGGCGCTCAAATAAAATGTAACACATTCTATATTTCAGCAAAATGAATTGCTTACTTCAGTAACAATATATAACAACATAATTTGCAAAAACATTTCAGTAATATATGGTTGCATCTTTTCATTTATTTATTTATTTATTTATAAAGCCTACCTACAAAATTACATTAAAACTACATATTATAAAAAGGACTACTATTATATAAACTAAATGAAATAAGTTGTATATGTAATAGAACGGCATGCTCAAGATGATAAAGGGATAGATACTACACTTCTGATAAAATTACTAAAATACATAAAAATAAATAAAAAAAAAACAAGAAAAACGTGTGCAAAAACAGTTTCTTCTGTAACTATAATTATCAAATAGTGTGTGACATGTCAGTCTATTATTGGTCTCGCTCAATGGAGATATAATCAACTAATAATGCGACTAATTTATCTGATGTCCCCACTAATTCTTCGCTTTGTACTAATGGAGACATTAACCGAAGATTGTTACATACTTCAAACTCGATCCAAATACTCGACTCGAATGTGTCACATAAATGTACTTTGCATAAAATGCATATTACCTATTACAATATACATCAGTCATTTTATGATATACTAGCTTTATCTCGCGGCTTCACTCGCATTTAAGTCGTTAAATGAGTATTAGAGATCATTTCAATAGAAATTAATCAATATGATTCCAAACAGCTGAAACTATAGTCAGTTGGAAACTATAAAAAGTATCCTATGTTACTTCTAGTACCTCCAAAAATATGTGTACAAAGTTCCATGATGATCGGTTAAGTAGTTGTTGCGTGAAAACGTAACAAACAAACACACATTTTAATTTATAATATTAGTAGGGATTATAGTTGCGTTCACTTTGATTGTTTTAATTTGAGAGATGTTTTTGATCCCAATTTTGCATGTTATCTGTGATAAGTGTTTGTAGTTTGTCGGATTTGGGATTTTGTATTATTTTAGTAGAAAATAGAATTCAATAGCTGTATCTTAAGAAAAAAATACACACTAAACAATTCATTTGAAAAAAATATGCGAGTTAGCATAGTAGCGCCATCAATCCTGAGACAAAGAGAGAGCAAGATTCACATAAAGACAGACGTACAGTTAAAGATAAGTGCATTTTGACCGCAGCCGGCGTTCAATAGATATCTGCTACTCGCCACAGCATCCCCAATGCAGTACCTCGGCATATTCACTACGTTTGAATTTATATAGAACAAGAAGGTCGAGTTACTGTTTGAATGTATACTGTGAGTTTTAAAAAGAAGTTTCTGTGTGAGTGCCAGCCAGTATTGCCAGCACTGCTGCTAGTGTCATTGAGTGCTTAACTGTTGGCAATATGGCACTCCTATGCCGTGAGCTTTTCCTATATAACTGAACCTACTTACATTTTATAGTACTTTCCTTCTTTAAGTTCAACAGCTTCTCATCTGAACTTTACTAAGGAGTGTTTTCACTCTTCACTTGAACGAGGTTAATTCTTGTATCTTTTCCTAATAAAAAAATCGGTTGTCTGTAAAGTCGGTTTACTGACGATAGTTGAACGTGACAACGTCTTAAGAAAATACTGATGGAATGGTAGCATTTTTCAAAAGAAAATTTTAATTTCATTTGTTCATGTAAATGTACTATAGTATAGCAGCTGTCCACGCAGACGCATCGCTCACTCAAGTAGGAGAGAGACGGATGTCGAACGCTGCCGAACGCGAAGGCCGATTGTGCCTCTTTGTCGCTCGTTCCGCGCTCTCGCTTGCACTTCAAGCCTTACATGGAACGCCTCAGAGCGAGGTAACGCCGCATGAGTCATGTTTTTTCGTGCGTGCAGCCGGCGCAATCGAATTATAAGACGTTGTCACGTCAAAAATTTAATTAAATAAAATTGTAGAAAATAATACAAAATATATATGTAATGAGCCATTTAATAAAATTTTCCACAGCTTTAATATATAGTAGGTACCTACATACAGTTATACGAATTTTTTTTCTCCCCTCTTCCTTACATCTATTTGATTCTTGTTTTTATTTTTATGTATTTTTGAAATTTTATTAGAAGTGTAGTATCTATCCCTTTATCATCTTGAGCATGCCGTCCTATCCTATAATTAAAATTTCATTTAGTTTATATAATAGTAGTCCTTTTTATAATATGTAGTTTTAATGTAATTTTGTAGGTAGGCTTTATAAATAAATAAATAAATAAAAATAAACAATGATTTGGTATTTCCATACAATTAGCAAAAACACTAATAGCACGTTTTCAGGATGGAGGCATATTTTCATTGCTTTGCGTGTAATTATTGGTTTAATATCCACGAAAGGTAAATACTATGTAATTAATGTGACAGGCGAGTGAACGACCGAACAACCGACCGGCATACGACCTGCGACAACACAAACGACCTGTAATTTATTCAAATGTTAGCAGTTAGCTCTAAATTATTCACAAACGCCTGCCTGCCTCGCTTTGATCGTAGGCGTGATAGAAATATACTCTAAAAATATTATTAGAATCCAATTGGGTCGTTTAAAAGTGATAGGTAATGGTCAATTGAATCTATGAAGCGTATTACCAAAATACAGTAAGAACCAATTGCCAACTAGCCGGGATAGTGAAAGCGACTGCATTATTCCAACATCTCTTTTTATGATGCCAACCGATAATCTTGATAATATAAAACACTAGTTTTTACCCGCGGCTTCGCTCGCAATTAAGTCATTAAATAAGTATCAGAAATCATTTCAATAGAAATGAATCAATATGAATCCAAACAGCCGAAATTATAGTAAAAAAAATATTATTTTTTTAAATAAAAAGTATCCTATGTTACTTCTAGTACCTCCAAAAATATATGTACAAAGTTTCATAAGTAGTAGTTGTTGTGTAAAAACATAACAAACAAACTCACATTCACATTTATAATATTAGTAGTAGTATTTATAATATTACTTATTTTACTTATTACTAGAGATGTGCCGATTATAACTTTGGCCGACTAGCCGACTAGCCGATTAGTCGGTTGTAAATAAGCCGACTAGTCGGCCGACTAATCGGCCGACTAATCGGCCAAGCCGACTACGGTTTAGGGAATTCCCGTGACGCTTCGTTTACAGCTGATTCGCTGCAATTTCAGTCACTGCTGACATGTGGACAAATATAAATAACAAAAAAAGTTTTTTGAGTTTTACAGCTCACTAGTTTGACGATAGTTTCAAATATCATCACGCAGAATTGCAATATATGTCATTAAATATTATGTTGATTTGTTTTTTAATTAAGATACTAATTTTGTTTGATAAATGTCATAAATATATTTTCTTTACAAGGAAGTAACACATACATTTTATTGAGAATTAGACACAAAGTAAGAAGCCGGATAGTCGGCGCTTTTTGCCGATTAGTCGCCGAATGAACATCTCTACTTATTACAGAAACGGGATTATAACACGTTAAAACTCTTCTTATTTCTACAAGATTAAACGTAATGTAAAATTCTGTTTGTAGGAGTAGAGAGAGAGATGGTAGTACTCAAGAGTAATGTAAATAAGGCGAGACTGCGACTATCTCTCATTTATCTATTGTTTAATGAAGCTGCGGATCATTGCTTCACTGGAAAGTGGAAAAGATTACACTGCTTCGACTATGAAAGGAGCACACAGCAATAACAATCTAGTTGTTTGTCAATTCAGCCATTCTCAAAGTGTGTTCCGCGGAACCCTAGGGCTAAAATACTGCAAAGAATACCTACCAAAGGGAGATTATAAGGTTACATCTAAATATTCCAACTAAATATTACATTGCAATATGATTATTCATAAATACATATAAATCAGTTTTTTATTATTATATTAAGGCTTTTTCCTTCGCCAAAAAAGTTTGAGAACCGCTGACTTAATTGATATTTTGAAGAATATTTGTGACGGAGATAGTAAAGCGGACAATTCATCATTATTTCGGACAGTCCAGTAATGGCGTTGACATTCAATATAAGATGCTACAAGGGCATGGGCTTCTGATTGATAACTGTTTACTAGATTCATGTACGTAATGTGTACGCAACGCATACACGCGTATTCTTACAATTTTGTACGCTAGCCTAACAATTATCAAGATACACGACTAAATTTTAGGCTCTTAATACAAAGTTGCAGATTCAATTCCTGCTTGCGATTTCTAGTATAGTAATATATTTAGAGGGTAGTTCCTCAGTCTGCTGTCAACCTTTAAAGGGCTTGGACGTATTTAGTGTTTTTGTTACAAATACCCACGCGCATATCTTACAATATTGGTAAAAAAGGCTTACTTACTAATATTATTTTCATTTTAACCCAACGCGAGCTTAATAAGAAGCTGCAATATATAGCTGTATCAGAAGGGCGAACAGTCGTGCAGACGAACTATAATACGACGATAAGACGAACAATAGTCTCTGAGAGAGATATATATGTTGCTGACTATATATATTTACTACTGCCACTATTACGATCACATGTATGTCTCTATGTGTATCACCTTTGACCACATCGACCTGAGCAGCTATCACGAATTTTAGTCTGGCTTTCGAATCGAGTTGTCACAAGTAAAACGGATCCGTTAGCAATCGGGATCATGAATTTTTACTAACTACTAACGAGCACCAGCAATCTATCAAATGAAAGAAAGATCGAGACGTTCGAAAATTAACAAAAAAGTATCTAAAATATTGTAGTTCCAAATCCGCATCCGAACTCGGTTCGAAAACCAGACTAAAATTCGTGATAAGCCCACTGAGCAGTTATCAAATAACCTTCTTCGAATTTAATCTTTAAACATTTGTAAGTTACATTTCAATTCATTATATATTATACCGTAGTGTTATACCATGCATACGAATACATACAAACGTTCCTCCCTCTCTCTCCAGCATCCAGGCGACATCAAACGTAATGTCAATATTTGGTATAACATTACAGCGTCTGCGTCTGTGAACCAACTTCGACAGTCCGTGTCAGTCATATATACACCTATACATGTATAAATTGTTTGGATTCCTGTAACATTAAGAAACATAATTAACGGCCTACGTATCTATTAACATGATAGAATGTATGATATGAATTGTGCAGGAGAGTAAGTTCTTATTGTGCGTAGTTTGTTAATGATTGAGAGAATATGGTTTGTAACATAAATTTTAAAGTAATGTTTAGTAGTATCACATATTTTATACAATAAAAATTTACTATGTCAACCTTAAATGCTAAATAATGTCAAAATAAATTTAAACTTACAAAATTTCACTCATTAATTCACCAATTGAATAGTAGGACTTGTTCATTAAAAATTCGTTGAAAACTTTTTAAATTTTATGAGACGCATAATTATATTTTTAAGCTATTTCAAGAAAAGAAAACGGTAAGGCGATATGCTAAATTGAAGCGAGGTCTCTACTAATATTATAAATGTGAATGTGAGTTTGTTTGCTACGTTTTCACGCAACAACTACTTGACCGATCATCATGAAACTTTGTACACATATTTTTGGAGGTACTACAAGTAACATAGGATACTTTTTATTTAAAAAATATTTTTCACTATAGTTTCAACTGTTTGGAATCATATTGATTCATTTCTATTGAAATTACCTCTGATACTTATTTAATGACTTAAATGGAAGTAGAACACTGACAGGTATTATAATCAGTCTTTCTATTCTTCGTGGTCAAAAAGAATTCTTTAGAGTTCAACTTCATGAGCCCTTGTTGAATGTTATAGTAAATTTTAAATGTAACAATATAAAGTGTGAATGACTTAACGTTCGCAGTGAACCAGCAAGCAGTTTCATAAAGTTTTCAGTTGGAAGCTCATTAGTGTTAGCACTTAATTACGGCGAGCTTTGAGGAAACACGCGTCTTGTAAGCTGCCGTCAACGTTTTAATATTTATTTATTTATGTTTTTTGCTGTTAACGAAATTAAAATAATTTGCGGCTTTCATTTGATAATATTTATTTTGTTATAGAGTGCGAATAAGTTTATGTGAAAGTTTCCAACATATATACGTATATACTTGGCTACAATATGCTGAGATTACGAACAGCAAATCCTTCTTTCTTATCAGAAAACGTGAAGGGAAAACTTGATCGGGCAATTCGTGAGGGATTAACACCCTCCGCGGGAGAATGCCCGGCCGTTGATGATGAAGAGAAATATAAACAAAAACAAGACAATCGTATGGCATCCTGGAGGACTGGCGCGAGGAATTTGCATAAATTTGCGTTAAGTAAATGGGGACCCTTGACAAGTTTAATCTTGTCTCTTAAATTTATTACGTTTAACCGGAGGACTGTAACGCCCGTTTATGCGTCCGTTGCTGGGGGTTGTTCCCGTTACTCACTGCGATTGCTCTGCTGTGCATTCTATGAATACAACAAACGACAGTCATGCGCCCTATGCCGGCTTGACAAACTTAACAATTATTTTCTCATATGTACCTGTGTGGTTGCACCGTGGACCTGATATAATTTTAACTCTTGTAAATTATGTGATCTACTTTTTTTTTCTGAATTAAAATTCAGTTTTTTTTTGTTAATTATTGACATATGATTGACGAGTTTCTTGTGATATTCTTCTCGCCATATGCCTTTCCGAAGTCACGGTAGTGTCTAACGATGAACAAGCGCACGCCTTTAGTGCCTATGTTAATAAACGTTTTTCATTTCAACTTCATGAGTGTCTCCAGTCCACTCTGCCAATGGAATATGTGTTACTGACACTTTCAGGTAAATGTACGCTATTTAAAAATACATATATTAAAATAATCAATAGATAAGGTCAAACACAAGTGACCGATAGGGACAAACCCTTTACAACCCCCAAAAGTAAATACTTTATTTTGGAGTTTAAGTGGATTTAGTGAAGGAATATAACGCGTACTTGATAAGTGCCTGCTAAATGCTTTGATACTCTGCGAATTATAACTGGATCAGTTCAGTTATCATTTATGCGTTCAAAGCCACATTTACATAGCTTTACAGGATTAAGACAAACCTGTAGCTCAGCGGTTCTCAAACTTTTTTGGCGAAGGAAAAAGCCTTAATGTAATTATAAGCCTAAATAAAATACAGATTTATATGTATTTATGAATAATCATATTGCAATGTAATATTACGTAAATATATATAACTCAAAGGTGACTGACATAGTGATCTATTAACGCACAGCCCAAACCACTGGACGGATCGGGCTGAAATTTGGCATGCAGGTAGATGTTATGACGTAGGCATCCGCTAAGAAAGGATTTTGATCAATTCTACCCCCAAGGGGATAAAATAGGGGATGAAAGTTTGTATAAATCTTATTAGATTTATTTCATTCATTATTACGCAGACGTAGTTGCGGGCAACAGCTAGTTACGTAATATTTAGATGTAACCTTATAACCTCCCTTTGGTAGGTATTTTTTGCAGTATATTAGCCCTAGGGTTCCGCGGAACACACTTTGAGAATGGCTGCTGTAGCTTATTGGGATATAGAGAGATTTTCATTCATTCATTAATTCATCTCCAGAGTTTACCATAATAATAATGTGATGTAGATATATAAAAGTATTAATTCGAATTTCCTTTATAATATCAAATAGGTTTGTCAGCGAAATAATTGCTATAGTTTGTTCGTTGCTCTGTTTCGTTTTATTATTTCGTTATCCTACTTAGAGAGTTCCTTAACAGCAGTTACACATGTTTGTTCAAGTTTTAACGTGCTTACTTCAAGTTACATTTTACACTGAAACTTTAAATAATATTTGGCCATCAAAAGAATTGTTACAGGAGAGTAACCTAATAACTTTCTGGATTTCTGCATTCGTCTGACGTATGAATTGTTATTTCCTTTTTTCTGAATGAAAATTCAGTTTTTTTGGTTAAGTATTTTATGTACAGGCTACGATTGGCGAGTTTCTTATGGTATTCTTCTCGTCATACGCCTTTCCGAAGCCATGGTAGAGTCTAACGATGAGCAAGCGCACGCCTTTAGTGCCTATGCTAATAAGCTATTTTCATTTTATTTCATTTCACTGATGTTGATTTATTCCACTTGTTATAAGTCCATTTTGCACTTGGCTTTCTCGTGATGTTCGATGTTTGAGCAGCTGACTGACATCTGTATAATAGTTAGTTAATAGTATTCCTTTTAATGTATAAGTTTTCTTCAGATTTATGTTGAACACAAGCAAACCTTTCTTTCCAATGTAATTATTACTTTCATGTGTGGGTTTGTTAACTGTTTGTTGTGTAAATAAATAAATATGTACTTTGGTCACTCAATGCCTTAGTATAAGAATAATAGGTATATAAAGAGTGGTAGGCAGACTGATGTTGGTTATTACCCCAGCATCCCATGGTAGTACCTCCACTACCAAGCGTACCACTATTGAGGCAGACCGTGTCATACATTTATTTTCCCAGTGTTAATTAACAATTAATTATTTTAGGGCAATGTCAGAGGTTCCTCAATTTTTTGTGGTGCAAGTATCAGGGGATCAGCGAGGAAACGATTTATTTCCTCAGTTCCTCATTCATCCCGAGAGGATTCCCTTATCGGAAGCGCTCACGGGTTATTCTCGATTCTGTTTAGTTAATGATTTACTTTTTGCCGAGTTATTGGAAGTCAGATCACATATACATATGTATTTATGTATTCCATAACTGCTTTAATACCATATGTCTTGAAATAGCAACACAATTGTTTTTGTCTTTGGTATTTATTTAGACACACACAAATAAACAGTTAACAAACCATAACATGAAAGTAACAACTTCACTAGACTAGAGAAATAAAGCTAAGTTTATTAACCTAACAGTTGTGATAAACATTTAAAGAAAACTATATACATTAATGATTAATTACGAATGCTAGTCTAGTATGTGAGTGATGTCTATGGTGTAGTGTGTGTAAAAGGGTCTGTACAAGAAGAGTCGACATGTGCTTTGTAATATATATGATGTGAAATTAAAGAATATATTAACACTAGGTTTACGGACGTTTTCTATATACCTACTTCTACTAAAACGTGTCAATTTGACGCATATCGTAGAGATAGGTATACCACATAGACAAGTTCAGTAATTCAACACTTTTAAAGAAAATAGACTTCAATTTATATTTCCCTCGATCAATGAATAAAAGTCTTACAAAGAGATAAAATAAAAATTTAAACAGGTTTTGGTAATTCTCTGATAAAAGTCAAAATGCGTCAAATTGACGCGTCCCGTAAACCTAGTGTTAAGAAGAAGTTTTGTTTCATATATTATATGTGATCAGACTCCTAACAAAGACGTTTATATAACTACCCTGTAATCGTAACTTATATATATATATATAACAGATATTTAGTAATATTCTTAAGTGTAATATATTGGAGATTGAATTACTGATTCCTATGTGCAGTGCTTTAGAAGATTAGTTATAACTGTAATGTATATATTGATTATTCGAATTGACAAGTGGTAGCATATATAAAAAAGACATATAAAATACTCTTTTTATAAACATAGCCAGTAATATAGATTACAGAACAACGAGTTCCAACATAACATTCAGTGTTGCTGAATATCGGTAATATAATATAAGTTATGACTTTTATGTTATGTTAGAGATTTTCGTAATTTCAAACCGATACTTTTTACGCAATCATCACGACTGCAAAGCTCTGAAAAGTTGCACTAAAATAATAAAAAGAAACATGGTAGCATATTTTAGCTCAGTTACAATATAAGTTCTGAATTCGTTATTGTTCGTGTCGTGAATAGTGTCACTGATATATGAATCCCCTCCCGAGGGCCCAGAATGCTCCGGACACGTGATGCTGCTATCTCCAAATAATAATGTATCTTCACTCCAATTTTCCCATTATGGTGTAGTCAGCCATTCATTCATATGCGGACTTTTCCTTTTACACATTTCTCATATTCAAATTCATTATATTTCTTTTATTCTTTATGTTTGAGATTAATAAACTTCGATACCATTATACATAGGTAGGT
Source organism: Tineola bisselliella (assembly GCA_028551675.1). Classification (NCBI taxonomy): domain Eukaryota; kingdom Metazoa; phylum Arthropoda; class Insecta; order Lepidoptera; family Tineidae; genus Tineola; species Tineola bisselliella. The sequence goes on from JAPWLS010002192.1 coordinate 106,414, forward strand.
ATATCATTTCCTTTTAAAAAATTTCTTTACGTTTCCCACTTTGCTATAACTCACCACTAGATGTCGTAATAAACATGCTTGAACACCCTTTTTTGAGTGGCATTGCAACATATGTGCAGATATCCAAATTAATTAAATTCAAAAACACCTATCGTGTCCTATCTGGCTTACTCACTATTCTATTAGCAAAAACAATCATATATAAACTTGTTATTATTATTATTATTATTTATATCTTTATTATTCATTTGTATATATTATTTTATTGCATCCTATCATTTACTTCGCGATTTACTACCCTAAGTTTGTTTGCCTGGTAGAGTTCACTGCTTAGTGATAAGATCGCCTTTTGTTTTTTTCTTTAAATGTTTTTTTTTTTAATTTTGTGCAATAAAGAGTTATTATTATTATATTTAACTCATATTTGGCGGGAACTAAACCGAGCGAGCATTTGAGCGAGTGAAGGAACCGCATCAATCACGGAGTCAGTGTAGCGGAGTTCTTCTTTGTGCGGTGCTTGCAAAGGGCCTTCTTGCTCAAGAATAACACCATTTATAATATGCCGAACATTGAAAGCGGATTGTGGCGGATTGATTGCCGGTTAACTTATCCATGGTACCTACATCTTATTCATTCAATGTGTGAAATATATTTTCTAAGTGTCTCTCGTCACTATATGAAAGCCAGACAATATAGGTTATTATTAGAAACGTGTTTTTAGCTTAAACTCAAAATTTAGTCGTAAGTGACAATGAATATAAAAACAAATTCATTTATTTGCCATAAATATGGTTAGTAACATAGGTCTTAAAGTAATGTTAGTAGTATCACATGTTTTACACATTGTATATGGCATGCAAATAAATATAAGACACTAGGCGCAGGTTTTTTAGCAGACACTGTTTTCTTTGTTGTAAATAAAACCAAATGTTTCAATAACTGAAATTAAAGAGTATTTTTATTAATATTTAACTATACTAACATTACACGATTGTGTATAACATTAAAAATTACTTACCTGAAATTAAAGAAACGATATTTTATGTAATTATTTAACAACTTTTCTCTTTTAATAATTTCTATGCATTAACGTGGCGTTGTGTCAAGACGTCCATAGACAATCGCGACACGACCAGAGACTATGGCGCGGCGAAGCATGGCAAATATGAAATGTCGTTTCTTTACATACATTTAAACTTACAAAATGTCACTCATAAATTCACCAATTGAATAGTAGGACTTGTTTATTAAAAATACGTTGAGATTATTTTTCATTAAAAAAATATTATTAATTAAACAATATCCAATTAAAATAAATAATAAAAATAAACGTCCGTGGAGCTTATTTACACCGTAATAATGCTAATTGCATCAATTTATTATGAAAATATAATTTGGATATTTAAAAACGTGTTCTAAAATTTTTATGTGTTTTAATTAAGTCATAAATTATAAATCTTATTTTATTGAGAAAGGTTCCGTAGTAGAAATTTAATTGTAATTGTTTTATTGGTATACTAGCTTTTACCCGCGACTTCGCTCGCATTTAAGTCATTAATTAAGTATCAGAGATCATTTCAATAGAAATGAATCAATATGATTCCAAACAGCTGAAACTTTTTTTTAAAAAATATCCTATGTTACTTCTAGTACCTCCAAAAATATGTGTACAAAGTTTCATGATGATCGATTAAGCAGTTGTTGCGTGAAAACGTAATAAACAAACTCACATTCACATTTATAATATTAGTAGGGATTTAACGGTTCCTTTCTCACGTAACCAATGGACCCCGAGAAAACGCTAGATGGTCACGCAATCAATGTGAACGAGCATTTTGGTTATTTAATGATCCAATATAAAGTTCGTAATGAGATCTATAATAATATGTTTAAAAGAGAACAGCTTCTTTTTATGTTCATTATTTGTAAACGCCTTTATTAGCTTACGGTTTATAACGACTTACGGGTTGTCTGCCTTTACTAATCCTGGTGTCTTGGTGGAATTATTTATTGAAATAATACAAGAGAATTCTGTTCACCAGAGTTTTATTGACAACTGACAATTGTGTACGGCATACGCAATATTCAAAAATCAATTAAAATTATCTTAAAAGGCGACTATGCAACCTTTTTCCAACATTAAATGAAATTAGTTAAAATTATTTTGCTTATAATTCCCGCTACAACATTCAGTAATTTGTCTCGACGCGTTTCGCCACTTCACGTATCCTGATGATGCCACGTCGAGACAAATTACTGAATGTTGTAGCGGGAATTGTAAGCAAAATAATTTTAACTAATTTCATTTAATATGGATTTCCGCAAAGTAACGCCTGAAACAACTAATTATATTTTTCCAACATTATTTACCATGAAACTTGATAATTATTTACCAGAGCGTTTTTATGGGAGTCACAAGAGGCTTTCAAAATATGTAAAAATTAAGATAGTAGCAAATTAATTTTAATAAAATAAAGTTATACATAAGAAGCGAATTTAATAGCAATGAAGCATTAGTTTGCAGTTGCAAGACCAAAAAGTTTAGGAACCACTGCTTCAACGACTATCTCCGCCCATGGAGTGTATTCTAGTTGGATTATAATAAGGACATAAGTAATAGAAATCAATTGAGTAGTCCGTGTTCCCTCGTTTTGTGTTTGAAACGTTGATAACTATGTCAGATGTGATTGAACAAAGGAACACGCCGCAAGTTGTTGTTTTGGGTTAATCCTGTGAACTGTGTTCGCCGTTCGCCGTTCGCTGTCAAATCATTCTCAATTTGTTAGCCGTTCTGGTTTAAACGTCTATGCCGTTGAATCTAATATTTTAATCAAACCATAATTAATAATTGATTAACTGAAATAATTATTGTAAATTTTATTTTATTTAACCTATTACAATATAAACACTATAATATTTAAAATAGCTTTATAATATATAAACAATGAAAGAAGTAGAAAACAAAAAGAAAGTAAAAAATTATATAAACACTATAAAGTATTAAACAATATTTAAAGGACCATAATAACAAACACTGCGGCTAACTTAATGCTAAACATAATGTACCCCGTACTAGTTAAAACTGTGGGCTTATCACGAATTTAGTCCGGCTTTCGAATCGAGCTGTCACAAGTAAAACGGATCCGTTAGCAATCGAGATCATGAATTTTTACTAACGACTAACGAGCACCAGCAATCTATCAAATGAACGAAAGATCGAGACGTTCGAAAATTAACAAAAAATATCTAAAATATTGTTCCGAATCCGCACGCGGTGGCGCTGCTCAAATTTCCATACAAATCGTTTGAAGCGAACTCGGTTCGAAAGCCAGGCTAAAATTCGTGATAAGCCGACAGATTGTAATGTTTATTTAAAAAAATAAACATTTTATTATTATTATTATTAAGTTAATCTTGTATAATTAAATGTAAGATAATTGTATCAAAGCATCCTTCACACTGTGTGAATGCGGAGAGAGGGTGCGCAGAAGTGGAAGCGGTATCCTCGCTGGTTGTAGCGGTTTAATCTCATTAGCGTTGGTTTGATAGCCGCTATCGGAAGCTGCTTTCTGCGCGTAATCCCATATTATTCGTCAACTATGCGAGTATCTTTTATTATTATGAAATATTACAATTTGAATGTACCTATGTAGAGATGGCGATTATATTTGCATATTTTGTTATTCTTTTGTTTTTAATGTTATAAACATTTTTTATCATACATTTAAACAATATAACACGGGGTTGAGTTCGAAGACACGAGCGATGATGATTTCAGAGAAACAACTCGGTTGCAAAGAAAGGTGTATAATATTAAAACGCACCACAAGCTGACAATGACAGATAGATGGGAACAGACAACCTCCATCTAGGAAGCAGTGTTGCCCACATTCCTACTGTACAATGCCTTTAAAAAATAGGCAAAGGCTACAACAATCCCTACTAATATAATAAATGTGAATATGAGTTTGTTTGTTACGTTTTCACGCAACAACTACTTAATCGATCATCATGAAACTTTGTACACATATTTTTGGAGGTAGGTACTAGAAGTAACATAGGATACTTTTTATTTAAAAATAATTATTATTTTTTACTATAGTTTCCAACTGACTATAGTTTCAGCTGTATGGAATCTTTCTATTGAAATGATCTCTGATACTTATTTAATTACTTAAATGCGAGCGAAGCCGCGGGTAAAAGCTAGTATATTATGAATAATGAAAATGTTTAATTGTCTTATGTCAAAATAAGGTATATTATACATATTGGAATAAATAACGATATAATTCTGCCCATAAAGTGTAGTGTTCAGTGTCCAATGTCCAGTGCCAACAGTCATCTGGTGTAATCGCTTTGGCAGACATCCTGTTGTGTCATTTCAGTGCGTTGCCAAATTGTAGATTTATTATATTTGGAAATGTATATAAGACCAAAATAACCAAAAGTTTCAATAACTGGAATTAAAGTTTATTTTTCTTAATATTTCACTATAATAACATTACGCGATTGTGTACAACATTAATAATTACCTACCTGAAATTAAAGAAACGATATTTTATGTAATTATTTAACAACTTTTAGCTTTCAATAAATTTTATGCATTAACGTGGCGTTGTGTCAAGACGTCCATATATAAAATTAAATATAGAATATTGTTTAATATTTTTTAGTAAAAAAAAGAATAAATATAAGTTATGGTTGTTATATAAGCTCATAGCCGCAGGTAACTTCTACCAATTCCAATAGTATTCAATCACGTGGTCTATAATCAACTTAATTCTATATATATAAGTATGTATGTATATATGTGTGGCAAGGGTTCAATCGCAATCAATAGTTGTGGCAAATACTAACAATGTTAATATTTAGCGGGTGCGGTTTCACTGAGGGGTGAGGTTGGTCCTTCGAACAAACATTTGCTGTCATGTGATATCGGTTGATGGCTGCTCATTACGTTAACAGCTTTGCATGAATGAACTGTTATTTTGTGATCAGTCGCCTCCCCTATCCCGGCTTACAAACTACCAAGTAAGCTAGTGCTAGGCTCACGTGCGATATGGATTACTAATACTAAAATATGATATTTATTTATTTATAAAGCCTACCTACAAATTTACATTATTACTACATATTATAAAAATGACTACTATTATATAAACTATATGAAATTTTAATTATAGGATAGGACGGCATGCTCAAGGTGATAAAGGGATAGATACTACACTTCTAATAAAATTACAAAAATACATAAAAATAAAAAACAAAAACCGAATAGATGTAAGGAAGAGGGGAGAAAAAAAAGAATCACAAACATAAAAACAAAAATTAAAATACTCGTTAGTTAGTTGAAGATAGTTAGTATCAAGATCTTTTCTGTATTTTGGCTTGTTGTAGGAAACATTATATATGTCAGTTCTTTTAAATAAGTAATTGCATTGACTAATCATACGATTAAGTGGCGATATAATACAGTAATACCCCGCTTTACGCGACCCCGTTATGCGCGGTGTCACTATAACGCGAAATTCAAATTTATTATTAAATTACGCGAAAGAGTGCGTATAAACATAATGTAGTCATCAACTTCTCTATGGTCGCGGGAATTTCAGTTAACGCGATTTTTTCCGGAACGTATCCCTCGCGTAAAGCGGGGCATTACTGTATCTAATATCATGTGTTAAACAACATAAAGCTGAGTAACTACAAATTACAAACAGACGTGATGTTGTTATTGATTACAATGTATGCGTTCTATCAGTGGGGCCATTATAACCAACACAAAATAGACCAATCACACGCTTGAAACAATGTTAACGTGATGTCTGACCAATGATAATAATCCATTGCAACTGTCACTTTAAACTCAATTCAAAATTTATTACCGATTGTTGCTCATTGTAAATAATTATCCCTTACTAATATAAATGTGAGTTTGTTTGTTACGTTTTCACGCAATAACTACTTAACCGATCATCATGAAACTTTGTACACATATTTTTGGAGGTACCTACTAGAAGTGATTATTTTTTACTATAGTTGTCGGCGATCACAACCTTCATTTGATTTTTATAAATTATATTAAGTTTTATAAAAAAATACGTCTGTCAATGTCAAGCAGTTCTAATAAAAACTGAAAAGCAAAAAGTGGATTTTTCTTTTGCACGGACTCAAATATATAATATATTGTGAAATATAGTTAGTATGATCTCTGATACTTATTTAATGACTTAAATGCGAGCGAAGCCGGGGGTAAAAACTAGTTAATTCATAGAATGGAATTTAAGCGCAGATTCTAAATGTGAATGCCGAATGCGCTCCCTCTATTACGACGTTCATTTAAAGAGTCATTCGAGTGGATCGTATTAAATATGGCACTCAGGTTCGTGGGAGAAAAAAGCAACAACACGAGTAACATTAATATTTTATTGACGCATCAAACCCCAAAATTATCAATTCCTCTTACGATATTTATTACGTAGTTGTCTTTTATTGATAACTAGCTGTTGCCCGCGGCTTCACTCCCGTTAAGAAGTATTATTATTAATTAGGTGTAGTTTTTGCGGCTTTATTTTTGTTTAGCGTGTGTAAAAACGTCTTCATCATAGTAACTCCAATCTTTAATTTCAGTTCAATCAGTCGAAAATCTAATAAGATTTATACAAACTTTCATCCCCTATTTTATCCCCTTAGGGGTAGAATTGATCAAAATCCTTTCTTAGCGGATGCCTACGTCATAACATCTACCTGCATGCCAAATTTCAGCCCGATCCGTCCAGTGGTTAGGGCTGTGCGTTGATAGATCACAATGTCAGTCAGTCACCTTTGAGTTATATATATTTAGATAGATAGATAATAATACGTTTTTAATATACAGTGTTAGTATAATTAATTGTTTCAGGCGTTATTTTGCTTATAATTCCTGCTGCATTAGGTCTATGAATGAAATTAACCTCCACCAACATTCAACAACTTGTCTCGACGCGTTTCGCCACTTCACGTGGCATCATCAGGATATGTGAAGTCTAATTTGTGAAATTACCCCCTCTATTACCAGTATTTCCTTGGTCCATGACTTACGGGACACCCCGTATAATTACTCTCTACCTCTAAGGCAGCCGTTCTCAAACTTTTTTGGCGAAGGAAAAAGCCTTAATATAATTATAAAAAATGTATTTATGAATAATCATATTGCAATGTAATATTACGTAATATTTAGATGTAACCTTATAATCTCCCTTTGGTAGGTATTTTTTGCAGTATTTTAGCTCTAGGGTTCCGCGGAACACACTTTGAGAATGGCTGCTCTAAGGGAAAGCTTTTGCAACATGGAAATAAACTATAAATGGAAATGAGAGAAAGGAATCCTAAGAATATAACAAGAAAAGAGTGTTTGAATAATATAAAAAAGCGTCGATATCATAAGAAGAGGATGATGGAGACAATGACGGATCCAGTCGTAGAAAGGCACCAAATAACTAATGTCATCGCGAACATAGAAACCAAACCATACTCGTATACTCGGAGGCCTATTCATGCCAAATAAATAGTCCTTCAATCCCTACTAATATTATAAATGTGAATGTGACTTTGTTTGTTACGTTTCCACGTAACAACTACTCAACCGATCATCATCATGAAACTTTGTACACATATTTTTGGAGGTACTACAAGTAACATAGGATACTTTTTATTTAAAAAAATATTATTTTTTACTATAGTTTCCAGTTGACTATAGTTTCAGCTGTTTGGAATATTTATTTATATATAATATATTTATTTAATACTTATTTAATGACTTAAATGCGAGCGAAGCATAATATATAATTATAATGTAACAACTACTCAATTCTACGAGCACAAAACAAAAATACAAACATTACCAATACGAATGAGATAATTCATATTTTTCATTCTAATTAGAACTATTATGACGTCATTAAGTAATCCTGTGACTCGCTACTAGGGAATCTGAGCATTACCGATGTTTATATCCCAAGATTGGAAATTTTTGTTAGATGAGTCGGAATCAACTTTGGGAACCACCGCACTAGACCACTTCATAATTCTGTAATAAAAACACGTGTATGTATATGTCATAGATTATTACTAAATTTTTTTAAATATAATCACATCTTTTTATTTATTTATTCATTAACTATACTTGGAATTAATATTATACTAAAAATTATAATAATCTAATTGTAGGCCCTGCGCATGCGCTAACATTACAATGAGAGCAAGTTTACATTACATTTTAAACGTATATAAAAACACATTACAACTACAGTTATTCATATGTCAAAATTAAATTATTAAAGAATTACATATATTTGATTTAAATTAAATATGTAAAGATCTTTAACTATACGGCTCAAGGGGCCATGGCTTCCCGCATTAGTACGACATAATCTTGCATGGAAAAGATCATAAGTGGACAATCTGCTATTTATCCTTTTGTAATGCCACGAAACAATATAATATAGCTTTGAAATGAGATTGACAATAAGCTGTATAAAAAGGCTCTACATAATGTCATTTCATGTAGCAATGCCAACCGATGACATGACATGACATGACGGACAAATAATGCTGTGTAATTTTAACATCAATGGCATACACTTTATATCTAAAATGCAAGTGTTTATCTAATTTTGTATTGTTATTATTTCAGGTAAGCAAGCCTCATAGCCAAGCTGTGGATGTAAATAAAAGGTAACATTTAAACATTTGAAAAGTATTCTGTAATCTATACTAATATAATAAAGAGGAAACATTTGATTGTTTGTATGTATTGAATAGGCTCCGAAATTACTGGACCGATTTGAAAAATTCTTTTACCATTAGAATCCTACATTATCCCTGATGAACATAGGCTATAGAATATTTTCAAAAACGTTTTCAAAGTGTGAAAAATAATAATTGCATAAATAAATATGAAACATCATTAAACTTCATAGTACTTTATATCTTCATTATTACGCAGACGTAGTCGCGGGCAACTGCTAGTATATATTTATTTATTTACTTTTAATAATTGGGCTTCAATAGAGCGCTTTTACTCGTCAATACAAATACAAATATAAATATAAATGAAATAAATTTAATAATTAGGAATTTGATTTAGCTACTGTATAAGCGATGTTTGATTATAATTAACTTTTAATTAGCAAAGTACATCTGTTTAGAAGCTTATTGGGATGCTCCGTTTTGCCACATGAGCGCGCAGTTCCCATGTAGGCCGGCATGTGTCTCGGACGGGGTAGTGTTCGGGCAAACATTTGCGTATCCCTTCGCCCCACAACGATGCCCTGAATCCTAACACTCCCTCTGCTCACCTCCCTTAGTCCATCCCTTAAAAAACTTAATTGTGTACAAACTTCATAATTCTGAGTTA